>NQII01005291.1:36848-123825 GCA_002778355.1 Clitarchus hookeri | reverse complement strand
GGGGGTGTAATCTTACAAATTGACGGAGAAACAAGGCTTTGAATAGACAATTTTTGTGGATGTAATTGTTACTGTCAGCATACAAAGTTAAGTTGAAATTTGTTTTGTAATTTCGGAGATAAAGAAATTTGGGCTAAAATGTTTATATGGCAGCGAATTTGAAAATATGTGAGTCAGACCCTCCCTAAAGGGGTCTATAGACGATCAACTTGTTGGCAACTTTGTTGTCAACTTACAGTGTTGAAAGGGATGTTGAACATCTGTAGGCAGGTTGATTGATATTTCATGTTGAACCATGGTTGAAGACGAGATCAAAAACTTTGGATATTTGGTGAACAGAGCCTTATGTTGGCGACCCTGTTGAAGCGTCTGTGCAGAAGTTTACAACAAGGTTGCCAACATCAGTTGTGAGATTGGAATTGTTCTGCCATTGTTATTACATTACGTTGCAGATTGTTTACTTGTTATTTGTAATATGGCAAGTATTCCAAACATCCACAATTGGGAGAAACATGTGTAGTCAAAACTTTTAGTTCTTTAACAAAAAATTGAGCCAAATGCGAATATTGACAGTCTTAAGAAAAGACAGACAAATATTAGAACTTGTTACCGGAGGGAACTTAGGAAAGTAGAACATCAAAAGGTCTGGAGCCAGAGCCGAAGAGGAGTACGTGCCAAGTTTATGGTACTTCGAATCATTAGATTTCCTAAGTGACCAGGAGGTTCAAATTCCTGGAATGTTAACAATAGACCTTCAGCAGGATAAAGTCGATTTGATTAAGCAGAAGTAAGTACGGTTATTTCTTTCAATATTTTATTTAAAAGCACAATGCCACTCCACATTACATAAATTTATTCCTAAACACCTACTTATAATGGTTTTAGGAAGCTAGTGAAAATATGCCTGGCATTCCTACTTTGTACTCCTGCTCACAGACAAGGAAGAAAACCGTGGGACAGCATACAGCAGAGAGAAATGACATTTTGAAGGAAGCACTGGGGCAACTCGCCAAGAAGGAAAAAAAATAAGGATGATGCAAGTGTTTTTGCTGAAAGTTTGGCTACTTCATATAGGAATCTGTCCTCAACTCAACAAATTTACACCAAGAAGGCCATAGAAGAAATTGTAAAGTTCCGTCTTTATAATATTACCGCCTCACAGGTAGGCGCCATATAGTAACGTTGCGGAAGTATTACTTGTTGCCACAGCTTGCTCATAGGTAGAATACGAGACTCAGTTCCAGGTGACACCGATTAAGTAAAAAGAAGAAATTCCAGATTAGTTTGCTTTATACTTTATTTATCATTGAAGTTTCACAGTGCTGCACAGACGACTTTCCAGTTTGCAGAGTACGAACTTTCACAATTAGTTATCCCAGTGCAGAAAACAGCGCCACAGTAGTTTACAGTTTGTTAATGTCTTAACTTGCATCGCAAGACTTAAGTTCCGAAGGCAGGAGGGATGTTTGTTCCCTCCTGGCACCCTAACGACCCCCCACACCGGCGGAAATAAGTTGATAGAATTTAAGTGACGTTAAATTGAAAAAGAAATGCGAACAAAAGATCTTACGGTCACGGGTGCTTGCCGGTGTGGGTGAAATTCTTCACGCCTAACGCGTCTTCACACGCCCGATGCGCCTTCTTCGACGGTTGGTGACTTTCTCTCCTAGGCGATAGGCACCACCAGTATATATTAGGCAGGCCTATCCCCCCTTTTCCTAAGATAAGCGCAAGGCCTCCGGCGATGCCAGTAGCGTCATCCAAACTACGCTGTGTCTCGCGCTCACAACATGTTGTTGTACTCGCAACTGCGTCACGTCGCAGCCACATAACCAAAACAACAACTTTCGAAAACCTTTCGAAACTAGACGGTAAACGGACGTAAACAGCAGATGTCCGCACACGTCTGCTCGACCAACAAACACGGGAAACTAGCCACCGCGGCTTTACTTGAAACTTGATAAAATATTACAAGGCTTTCCAAAGTTAAATACACACGAAAGAATTTACACTCGTGTCCCGAAAAATTAGCATATTGCATCATTACAAAATTCTAGTGTTGGGAAAACTCTATTTACTTACCCTCCACTCAGTCAATAGTTCTTCCAATAATTCTACCGCCCCTTCTCCTTGGCCCAACTTCACTCCCATCGCAGCAATCTTATCTTCAGCTGTCAAGGTCCTCTACGCCATTTCTCCAACAACCCCTTTCCTCCCCACAATATGAAAATGCCATTGTTATTCCTGGACATGTTGCACATTGGTATAAATACCTGCTTCAACAGTTACTATCAGACGTTAGCTTTGTGTAAATGGGTTTGAGTAAGTATTTTTTATTTGATTAACTAATCATTTGTGTTAACAATATAACTGTATAATTACCAATTACATACATTATAATGTAACTCATTTAGTTTTAATTATTCTTTCCACATAATTTCATTACAAGTAAAATTATGAGTTATTTATATTCCGATTTTGTCTAGGTACTGCTCCTACTCCATTAAAATAAGTAGTAAATTTTTGCCTTGTCTCTTTTGCATTGGAAGTAGGATTTCTTGAGACAGTTTGTTCAAGTTTACATAATTGATGGTGGTCAATTCTCCAGGGTGCCAACTGGATTTCACAAGTATTAGTACTTTCAACATCTACACTTCCTCGCAAGTAAATAGACTAATTGTTTCTTCTCAAAAAATTATGTACATTAACAGGTGGTTAGAGTAAGTGTGGTTGCCTTTTCGGGACTGAAATTTACAACATTCAATAGAACCGAAATCTTGAGGCAAGTGTGAGCGCTCGCAAACACAGCGCCTCGCTTCGCAAGACTAGAGTCCGATTTCGGAACCCAATTGCGCCAGTACACTCTTGCAATACGCTGTCTAAACTGTTAAAGATGGAACAATATCATGTAGTAAGGATTTGTCTAGAATAAAAAGACCTAACAAAAAAAACACTGCAGTAGCATATATCTACCTATAACAGAAATACTAATATGCATTTTTACCAACGTCCCTGGACCACGCTACATGCACGAGAGAACCCAAGACACTATGGTTTACATCCATAATTACAGCACGCCAGATCTTTTCATAACTTTTACCGGATAGGTAAAATATTGCATGCAAAATATTAAAATATAAAAAATAAAAGTATGTTAAATTAAAATATTTGTCTAATGATTATTTATCTCATAATCAACACTAAGTAAAATTCAACTTTATTTATAAAAAAAACCTAAACAATAATTCTGTAGTCCACGCGAGCGGAGCCGTGGGCATAGCTTATATATAAATAAAATTCAATGTTAACTCGTAGCTACTCAACTTCGGCACTATTTGCACATTTAAAAATTTTACTATTTGATCCAAAAACATATTAACATCAAAATCCATAATTATCATTGCCATCTTAATAAGCTTCATCTCTATAGATCCCAATCTTAGTGCATGGTCATGTTAGAAACAATTGCCATAATACAAATAATACAACGGTCCTCCTTTTCTCAATTTTATTCAAAACATTGTCATTAGTACAAAAGTAGTCAGTCGTGCAGCATTACAAAATGCTGCTAAAATAATTTAACAATACTGTCACAATATACACATGGTATCAAATATCAACTGAAACCAGTACAGTTCAGTAAATAAAACAGCATTGTGAAAATTTATTATATCAAATTGTAAGTTTCTCTTAGCTCATTTAGGTGAAATTTATATAACAATTTTCATGTAAAACCCTGCCAAGATAGCAATTTAAATGCATGGTTATCAACTAATGAAACAATCTTTTATTTTGATAAACTATATTAAAGGAAGCATAGGTTTAATAAATGTGAATCATATTCAGTTTATCATTATTTCAATACGTATAGGTTTGCATGGTAGAATATAAAATTCAAATACTGACTTTTACAGTACATTTATACATGGAAACAAACTGGTTATCTGAATAACTTTCACACATACCAGACAGACAAATCAAAAGCAATTTTTACTACAATGCCCCTTCTTTACGATTCAAATTATACTTAATTGCGTTTGTATTTTTTTTAATAACTGTGCATGTATGATCAATTGAGTACAGTATGGAATAAATTAAAGATGTCCGTCTGTAATGGACCTCCATGGAAGAAACGCAAACAAAAGGCACATAGCTTAATATGACAAAATAAGAAAATTATTTTATAGGCTAACTGGAATTAACTTAACATACGGTACATTTCATAATACTTCAATACAGAATCTCGCAACAGTTTACATTTAGAGTTATACAATTTATACAATACAAACATATAGAAGGTTATGAAACTGTTGGAAAATTTAAGCAAGTACATGGATAAAAATATTTTTATTTTTAGTGTATTTATTAATGTTTTACACCATAATGCAAACTACTGGCCAACTAATGACAAGAAATCTCGCAAGTCCCTTATAACATGGTGAAACGTGTAGACGAGAGAGAACTCAACCTGTCAAGTCGCCCAACAGTTCGCGCAAGTGTAAACAATCCTTTCACATTTCCGCATGAACAAAAAATTAGATATTTAAGACAATTTGGCATATTAAGTCTCTGGAAGATGAGAAACTGTAAGCTTTTGCTTTACTTTCACTTGCAAACAAAAAGTATTGCTTCATAACTGTGCATTTAATCAAAAATAATTTAAGCTTAGTTTTACTATGTTTTGTGAAAGACCTTCAGTGTGATTTCAAGATTATTTTAAGAAATTAAATTACAAGAGACACAAGCTAGCAGAATAAGATTAAATTGTGAAGAAGTCATGTTCTTCAAACTGGGTTCCAAACTTGTCACATTCTTCTGAAAATAATACAAATGTCAACAGCATGCGAGATACAGGATCGTCAACTTGACGAACAAGGAACTTCAAAAACCACCGTGATCTCTCCTCCACAGAGTACGTTTTAAATATACTTTGCCTTCAGAAACTTGTGTTTAAGGTTGCTCTTGCCATTGCAGAAATCCCTCTCGCACCTTTCACAAGCACCGAACGCATTGCAGAAGTACTTCACGTCATCGGTGTAGCAACCTCGCACTGCCACCTTGCCCATCAGAGCTGTAGGGTAAACACAAAATTAGTTTTTGATCCACGCACATGTCAAACATTAGTAATCAGGAAATTATCTACAGTTTAATAGGGGTGTGCAAAACTTCAGAGAAATATTATTAGCAAACCTTCATATTTTGTGATTTTATCCCATTTCACAAACGGGAACTACTTTAAGCACACTTGCAATAAAAACTGAATACCATCAGAGAACCAATACATTAAATGAAGTTTGCTTCTATAAAAAAGCATTATATACTGAATCTCATATAAGTGCACTAAAATTGAGCAGAATTTGACCAACCTGCAAAGTATATACATTATGTTGGTGGTGATGATTATAAAACAAAATAGTACTTTGAACTAAAAGTTGTAGGTATAAATTAATTTTTGAATTACAACATTTATGGTTTAATTAGGTTTTTAAAGTAATGTACAATTTTTTGGCTTTTAGTAAATTAACTTTAGAACATAGTTAGCGATTATGACTTGTGTGTAATGGACCCACTATGGGTGTGGTAACACAAACTGCACCTACACACCACTACTGGAACTAATATTATCTAACTATCAATTTGAAGTTGCCACTAACTGCTGGCATATGAAAAGTTTTCTTCACTCAGAACAAAGAAGCACAGGCTTATTTGAAAGCACGTTACGGACACAGAATTATTTATTTTAAAAAATAGTTTCAAGTTTACCGCAATTCCTGTATTATCAGATATTCAGTGGTACCAGTTTAACCAATGATATTTTGAAACCACCTCTGGAATGGAAGGAAATTTGAATAATGAAAAAAAATCTGTCATCAAGTTCACTCGACTATTACAAAGTAACACATACGATACAGTGCTTTCACTTTTGTTGTTTACTGTCAATAAGACAAATGAAATGAAAGTTGACAATGCTTAGTTATTGAAGTACATCTCTCAAAATCTAGAATAATAAAAATGCCTTTGCACGAAATTTTTTTTACCACATTCTTGACAGTTTTACCATATGTTAAACAGCAATTATTCAATGATTGGAATAGTTATCTCCATATATTCAAATTAAAATTTTCTCAACAGTAAATTAAAAATTATGTCTTAAAATTTGTACTTTTCAACTGGTTCCGGACTGATGCAGAGTTTTTACTAAGAACTTACAGCTCTACTTTGCCAGTAACATTTCACACAAAACCTCTTAGAAGTGACAATCACTCACGTGTTATCAAGGAGTAGCACACTGTTACTTCAGGGTCACACTCCACAAGGTGGTTGGCCTTATTAGTTACTTCTCCACACTCTTTCTTGAATGTGAACAGGTCGCCACACTTTATGCAGGATATAGCGGCACCTGTAACAGAAAAATAGCCATCATGCAGCTAAGGACACATTTGAACATAAATTCTCTTTGAATGTGAAAGAAAGAGCTATAAAGATTTTGCATTCAATATAGTTCAGTACACATACTCATATTTCCAAGAATTTTGAACTAACTGATATCAAATTGCAGAGTGTACTGCCAAGTGACAAGTTTATAATCTGTAACTTTGTTACTATTTTTCCTGCCATTGCAAATTAATGCTTTGATACACCTGGTGTAATTAACTAAATATATAAAATTGTATTACAAGATTTACACTAGAGACAGTTACAGTTGTTAAATAGGGATTTTTCCTACTTTTTTTCTGTATACTGCATGATAGTATGATAAATTTTGGTTTTTTCATTATTTGTGTGTACAACACGAAAATAACACATTTTAAGAGAGAACAATTTCATGCAAGAAAAACAAGATGCCACCATGTTGATGTGCCTGTGATGTCAGTATACATATTGGTCTCTGTTGTTTACATGCAGATGCCACCATGTTGATGTGCCTGTGATGTCAGTATACATATTGGTCTCTGTTGTTTACATGCAGATGCCACCATGTTGATGTGCCTGTGATGTCAGTATACATATTGGTCTCTGTTGTTTACATGCAGATGCCACCATGTTGATGTGCCTGTGATGTCAGTATACATATTGGTCTCTGTTGTTTACATGCAGATGCCAAGCAGGTTGTGTGCATTTGGAATTTTTTATTATATTTTATTATTTTGGAGTATTTTAATGTTATTGCTGCATCAGCGAACACCAACAAGTATTGCATAGTTCCACTATGAAAAAATACGACAAACTGTACTCCTAATAAGATGCCTGTAAATAGTTTAAAGTGAAAAAACAAAAGCATGAAGCGTGTGTAGTTAAGAGCCGTAAACACTAGGCAATTTGCGACAAAAGTACAAGTTTTGTGCGTGAAGATTAGTGTTAAGTAAATGTGTTTTTCTTACCATATTTACAATGGCCTAATCCGTAACATGGTATAGTTTATTTTAAAGACTGTGCCTGTACGGCCAATGAGAAATTGCCTTTACATTTACATAATATGTGGTTTACACTATATGGCAGGTGTGTTTTGCACGTTGTTATTAAATTACGGAAACTTCCTGTCAGATATAAACTATGGTAATAATGTTGTCTTTGATAATGCTTCATAATTTTGAGGCTGTGTGCTCTTGTTATTCCTATTACATAAGAATATGTTTAAAATATTACTTGAATAATAAAAATAATACAACCCATATCATTTTAATTTAATCTATCTAGGCTTAATCTTATCCTTAGTTTGTTGACCCAATTTTAAAAACTGGGATACCAAAATGACAATACTACGTTATATGCGTACAGAAATAAAATGTTTGTAAACGTGTCAAAAAAAAGGCTTCACGTCTTTGAGAATTGAAGGGTATGTGTTTGCAGGAAAATATTTAAATTAAGCATAATGACATGAGTAAAAGAAAAATGGTTATTTGTGGGAGTAAAATTCTTGAATAAAATATTAACTTACAAGTTTAAATTCTTTGCTTAACGCTGTACAAAAATTGTAGTGTGTAATGCAGATTACATTTCAAACACCAACGAAGGTGGCGACAATTTAATCAAAATCAGGTTTCTTGTAATATTTACTGATAGTTCTAACCTAAGTTATTAAAAATAATTTCATCCCCCTTTCAAAGTTTTTCTGTAATCTACAAAAGGCCGAAAATATGTTCCCCCTCATGCTAACGCTATTATGGCGAAACCCAATCATGTACATTTAGGTCAAAAATTTTACATTTTGAGAGTGTGATAATTTGAAAAATAAAGTGAGCAAAGGAATAATATTTGTATTCTTCTGCAAACTTTATTAACTAAATATAAATTCCATGATAAAACTTACCAATTTCTATGAAAATGAGTAAATTTAAGACTCCTTTAATTCTTAAAGAAAACTCCCAAAGTATATTTGTTTATGGCATATTACAAAGAAAGCACTGAAATTATTCACGCTGCTGCTTGTGCAAAAAATACCTATATTCATATCGCCACATCTAAACTGACAATTTTGCCTTGGTTCAGGTGTTTAAAAGCAACAAAATGGCATGTCAAGAGCAAGTATTTTGCAAATCTAGTTAAATACTTACGATTAGGGAAGGGGAGGTTATTGAGGTCATGACAACTCCCCCTCTCCATTTTTATTTACTATATGATCTAATGGTGTGTACACATTTTAAAAACAAAAAGCACACATTATTAAATTGTAGGTCAGTTCTTATGACTAACAGGGCTATTTAACTAGCGGCCCATTAATCTTGACAAGCAATTGTTTTGTTAAAAAAATACTTTTGAATACAATTACATAATTTAACGTCAACTGTATTTATATAATGTGTGTACTACATCTTCACAAACTATGCATAAGTGAACCACTGCTTAGTAATAAGCTTGGAAAAAAAAATCCCTGCCATGGATGCACTTGAGCGATGCATAAATAAAGTGGTCGGACCCACGACAATGTAAATTTTACATATGGCGGAAGGATAACAAAAATAAAGAGAAAAGACGGGGTTTCAAAAATGTTTAAATGACCATGAACAGCTGTATAATATTTAACACTCCTGTGTTAACTATCGATTCTACGGTTACGCTGAAACAGTNACAATGGCCTAATCCGTAACATGGTATAGTTTATTTTAAAGACTGTGCCTGTACGGCCAATGAGAAATTGCCTTTACATTTACATAATATGTGGTTTACACTATATGGCAGGTGTGTTTTGCACGTTGTTATTAAATTATGGAAACTTCCTGTCTGACATAAACTATGGTAATAATGTTGTCTTTGATAATGCTTCATAATTTTGAGGCTGTGTGCTCTTGTTATTCCTATTACATAAGAATATGTTTAAAATATTACTTGAATAATAAAAATAATACAACCCATATCACTTTAATTTAATCTATCTAGGCTTAATCTTATCCTTAGTTTTTTGACCCAATTTTAAAAACTGGGATACCAAAATGACAATACTACGTTATATGCGTATAGAAATAAAATGTTTGTAAATGTGTCAAAAAAAAGGCTTCACGTTTTTGAGAATTGAAGGGTATGTGTTTGCAGGAAAATATTTAAATTAAGCATAATGACATGAGTAAAAGAAAAATGGTTATTTGTGGGAGTAAAATTCTTGAATAAAATATTAACTTACAAGTTTAAATTTTTTGCTTAATGCTGTACAAAAATTGTAGTGTGTAATGCAGATTACATTTCAAACACCAACAAAGGTGGCAACAATTTAATCAAAATCAGGTTTCTTGTAATATTTACTGATAGTTCTAACCTAAGTTTTTAAAAATAATTTCATCCCCCTTTCAAAGTTTTTCTGTAATCTACAAAAGGCCGAAAATATGTTCCCCCGCATGCTAACGCTATTATGGCGAAACCAAATCATGTACATTTAGGTCAAGAATTTTACATTTTGAGAGTGTGATAATTTGAAAAATAAAGTGAGCAAAGGAATAATATTTTGCATGATAGTATTGTAAATGGTAATATTTTAATGGCATCAATAAAAGAGTAATTGATTTTTTTTTAGCAAAAATCTCTATTTGGTAATTTTATTCAAAACTATAGGTATTTAAAAATAAAATAATTTATATAACATTTTATTTGTGTGTCAGTCTAATGAGTCTGGCAGGTTGCTGATTCAATAGTCTTACAATAAACAACTCAAATACATATAAATGTGTATTCTTCTGCAAACTTTATTAACAAAATATAAACTCCATGATAAAACTTACCAATTTCTATGAAAATGAGTAGATTTAAGACTCCTTTAATCCTTAAACAAAACTCCCAAAGTATATTTGTTTATGGCATATTACAAAGAAAGCACTGAAATTATTCAAGCTGCTGCTTGTGCAAAAAATACCTATATTCATATCGCCACATCTAAACTGACAATTTTGCCTTGGTTCAGGTGTTTAAAAGCAACAAAATGGCATGTCAAGAGCAAGTATTTTGCAAATCTAGTTAAATACTTATGATTAGGGAAGGGGAGGTTATTGAGGTCATGGCAACTCCCCTCTCCATTTTTATTTACTATATGATCTAATGGTGTGTACACATTTTAAAAACAAAAAAGCACACATTATTAAATTGTAGGTCAGTTCTTATGACTAACAGGGCTATTTAACTAGCGGCCCATTACACTTGACAAGCAATTGTTTTGTTAAAAAAATACTTTCGAATACAATTACATAATTTAACGTCAACTGTATTTATATAATGTGTGTACTACATCTTCACAAACTATGCATAAGTGAACCACTGCTTAGTAATAAGCGAACATGTGTTTGAAACAAACCTTTGGAAAAAAAAATCCCTNCGAACATGTGTTTGAAACAAACCTTTGGAAAAAAAAATCCCTGCCATGGATGCACTTGAGCGATGCATAAATAAAGTGGTCGGACCCACGACAATGTAAATTTTACATATAGCGGAAGGATAACAAAAATAAAGAGAAAAGACGGGGTTTCAAAAATGTTCAAATGACCATGAACAGCTGTATAATATTTAACACTCCTGTGTTAACTATCGATTCTACGGTTACGCTGAAACAGTNCAAATGACCATGAACAGCTGTATAATATTTAACACTCCTGTGTTAACTATCGATTCTACGGTTACGCTGAAACAGTGTTCCACGTCGTGATAAGTTGCCAGCAGGAGCAAGCACGCCACCGCGGGCAGAGCCGAACTACAGCTGCTGCGGCCTCTCCTGGCGGCGGTGACGTCACGACCACGTGAACACGTGGCCACCAGCACGCCGCCATCACGTGATCGCCACCGCCCGGCGGGCACAGATTGTATCCGGCTCGAACCAGCGCTGCAGCAGAGAGAAACCCCGACTCGAGCGCAGACCCAACTTTCTCTTTCCGCGCCGCGCCGTCCCGCCCCCGCCNACCCAACATCCACTACACGAAAGAAGATAGGTGCACTGCCGCAGCAGACTGCTTTGTCTCGAGAATACAATCTATCACTTCACTTTGGACGGTTTAATTGTAACCGATATTACGGGCGGACAGACCGAGCAAAGAGAGCGTTTTACATGTTAAATGATTTTATAGGCTTGTCACGGTAAAGTGACACTTTTCAAATCAACCTATAAAAATGTCACAGCCCCTCCCTGTTTCTAACTGGCACATTGACTGGCATGCGCCCAGTTAAGTTTGCAATTACGAAACTAAGGTTAGTTTCGTGATTTAACGTTAAATCAAAAGTGATAATTTCAGTTCTCACAGTTGTTTAACTTAGTTTTTTATAGGTATATAAGTGTAAGAATGAGCAAATTTGCAACATGTTAACTTTTGTAATACACTTATTAATGTTTCACTAGACCGACGCTTGAATAAAGTGATCACGTCCATTGCAATGTTAATTGTACACATGTTGGAAGAATAAACAATGTACATACAAGTAAATCTTCAGCAGGGCTTTCAAAAGGGCTCAGTTTACCGTCAACAGTGTATTTCAGGTACCTTTCACGATATCGCTTTCGAACAAAAATAGTTTGTACCCGTTGAAGANTTTACCGTCAACAGTGTATTTCAGGTACCTTTCACGATATCGCTTTCGAACAAAAATAGTTTGTACCCGTTGAAGAAGAACCGTGTGACAAGAGAGTAAGTGAGAATAAATTAATAAGAGTTTGTGGTTTCGTTAAGTCTATAAATATTAATTATTTCAGGCTATAAAATTTTTTTTTACANGGTTTCGTTAAGTCTATAAATATTAATTATTTCAGGCTATAAAATTTTTTTTTACAAAAAAAACTATGTACACATTTTTCCGAGCCACATTGCTACAAAGTGCTTCTTGCTTGAAAGTCAAATTGTGAAAGATGGCTGAGAGACCTAATATAATTTCAGTCTGGGCCAGTAACAACCCCGCCCCTAGGAACACCCTTGCAAAATATTCCCCGGCCTTTTCATATATCATAACTTTATATGTATATCCTACAAAGCGAAGGATTTTTTTTTTAACGTTATTTCTTTCAGAATTTTAAAAAACTGTTTTGTGAGAAACTCGAAAATAATTTTCCTTCATAGAGGTTTATAAACATTAACGAACTATGACAAGTATAAACACACTGCCAGGCAAAAATAAGGGAAATGTCACGTACGGTATGGCTGGCATGTCACGCAAAGACTCTCATTCAACATTCATTCTATTTAAATGCATTTTTAACTTTTTTTTTTTATCGAGGTATCTAAGACAGGGTTCGTACTCCAAGGATTAAAACAATTCAAGTACTTTTCAACGATGTCCCAGGATGTCTACCATAAAACTATGCTTTTAATCAAGGAAGATAATCATGAAATAGTTCTAACAATTAGAGGAGTTAAAATATTTCAATTAAATACCGCAAAAGCAACATATATATAGTAATCCCTTGGGGGAGTGTTTCTTCCAGTAGAGTGAGATTCCGATTTTTCAGTCTTAGCAGCTCACAATCACCGACAATTGGGACACAAAATACTTTTCAAAATGAACACAAAAATGTAAACATATATACAAACACCTACAATAATAAGTGTATATTATTTGGTATTTTAAGGTCATTCCAAAGAGACTATTGCCTTTTTTTAAGTNAAACACCTACAATAATAAGTGTATATTATTTGGTATTTTAAGGTCATTCCAAAGAGACTATTGCCTTTTTTTAAGTTGCCCAACTGGGCAGTTTTTTCTTTTGCTGTCCAGCGAAAAGCATTTGATGAGGCTATCAATGTCATATCCCCATGGTCCTCTGCCTTCTGTGCCAATTCGTCAGCCGACCGGGTTAGTGATGCAATATCTTTTTCAAATTGCTAAAATTTCTTCAAATTCTCTATTTCTTCCCCATCCTGATTATTTTTTCTTTTTTACTGCACAACTTGTCAACATTTTAATTTTCTTTAAATTATGAAGTTCTTTTGCACCACCTGTGTCACATAGAAAGTCACAAATCAGTATCTTTGCAATATAGGCTTTTTCCTTCCACTTTCTTATTAATTCTAAAGTCTCGTTCAACAGTAGCTTGCCCTCAGATTTTGATAGTGCTTACAGTCACGCATGATTTCAAGAATAAACACATCAATTCGTAAACTATGAGGATCAAAATCTGCAAACACCGACTGATTTTGAGGGACAACTTCATATTAAAAACTTTAATGCTGAGCCAGGACGTCNGATCAAAATCTGCAAACACCGACTGATTTTGAGGGACAACTTCATATTAAAAACTTTAATGCTGAGCCAGGACGTCGTCTACATCTGATTCACAAATCTGCCTCGATTTAACCAAACAGTTCATAACAGTTTTCATTTTGTTTATACATTTACGTTTATCTTTGCAAGTCGCCATTTCCTGAGGATCAAGGCAAGACAAACTTCTCACTGTGCTGAATGTGGTAAGAGATTTCTGAAGCAACTTGTGTGCAAGAGAAACAAGCATCCTTCTACAGGAGACCCTAACCTCCAAAATATCAAACTGCGATACATTTGACGCTAATGCAGCTTTAACTTCCTTTTCGGCTACATAACCCAAATCTACGTCCGTAATATTGCACTGGTTTTTGACGTGTTTGAAATCAAAATGTACAGACCCCTTGCCACAATCCCCGACGTACAGAGTTCGGATTACGGCATGTTAGAAACGTGGCGGACGTTGCTGTTGGTCAGTGGTGTTTTTGTCGGGTCCCTCCAGTTTCGTTTCCCCCAGAACCAATTACTAGGGTGTTGAAGCGTCGTCCAAATATCCCACTCATTCGCTATAAAGTATTAGTTTTTCTGTTTAACGAATAGCCTTTCAACTATGTTTATTTACACGCTCACCAAACGAGTAAGATAATTTATCATCTTAAGAAACTAGAAATCGTTAAAGTGAAAAATCGATTTGTACCAATCGCAGTGATGTCATAACTGAATTTATGTTTAGCTCATGCGGTTCAAAGCGATAAATAAAATACAAATATATCGCAATGATACATAACGAGTAATTAAATTCTCTCCACGGCACTGTCATCATTTTGTTTTAACAGTCAGCAATTCTCTGCCACTTCGTGCTGACGGCTGCAGCCGCCTACATTCCGTGCTCGCGTGAAAACACGTTGTAAATGACGTCACGTCTGACTCCTTGCGAGATATAATTACACATCATAATGCTGCGTCCGCGTTCAACAAGTAAGTTTGATAGCTCGCTCAAAAAAAAATGGATTTTGGTTAATGCTGCGTCCGCGTTCAACAAGTAAGTTTGATAGCTCGCTCAAAAAAAATGGATTTTGGTTATTACGCGCTGTTTTCCCCGACGCAAATTTTCTGCAATTTCAAATCGAAAACCAACAAATTCAGGTCGGTATATGGGTTACGGCCGTATTACTTGCTAACGTTCAGAGGCACTACAGCTAGTAACGACGATGCTCTCTTTAACTTGCGACCGTTACGTTTCCACTGTTACTCTGTTTACATATAGTCGGGTAAAAGCTTCGCTGGCCGTGTGTTCGTTTCACCTGCAGAATTGGATAAATACGAGAGAATTTTGCATTTAACATCTCGCAACGCTGTTCCGAGTACCTATGAAAAAAAAAACATATCTTCCCAGGGATAAATCTATTCTGCATTTCACCGACTGTGATTTGGCTCACTTCACGAATATAGCGATAAACAAAATAACTGGTAGAATATTCTAAATTATGAGAATCACCCCTCTCGTCTGCAGTCTTAACCATGCGATTTTCAATCTTCCAAACGATGATAAAAAAATCATTTCTGTAGTTAAGTGTATTTTTTTACAAAACAAAAAAAAATTCCAAAAATTTAAAATAGCACATTTAAGTTTTATTTTGGGAGAGGCTGAAGTCTCTCAAAAGTTCTATTGCCNAAATTCCAAAAATTTAAAATAGCACATTTAAGTTTTATTTTGGGAGAGGCTGAAGTCTCTCAAAAGTTCTATTGCCTGAGCCGATGCTTTTATCATGTATTCAATTTGGCCAGCAATTTATAATCCATTCAAAAAATCTCTTGACTGTGGCACATTACGATGCGGAGAGACAACACTAAGTCTACTTAGCACAGAGTGTTAATTTGCAAATTGAGTTCGTAATCAATTTACATTTTCAACAAGTAAGCGATCTGCCGAGGCAAACTTTTCTGGAGCAAGGACGAGGTGCGTACTACAGTATCTGTTCAAAGAGTCCTTCGCTTTAAGGCGTGAAGGCTACCGAGGTATGAAACCTTGGAGCCTTATTACATCAGACTATTAGATCTGAAATGATGCTGCTGCCTTGTCTGAAGACCTTTTACGAACACGTGGTTCGCACAAGGACTTCGGAACACAGGAACCTAAGATTCAGCAAAGTTTGACGAAGATTAACACACTGTGAATGCTTTAAATAATTCTCACTTTTTTAGCTCTGGGAAATTACAGCCATGCATGGTGATGAAAAAACATCCCTTTCGGCAAAAATAGATTTTAGCCCAAAAAATCGCGTAAAACGACAGCTGATTTTACTATTCTGCTGGCATTCTTAATTGCACAGACAGCCTCGCGTCGAAATTTAACATTGCCCCATGACCCTAATGATATGATCTGTAAACCTTACACTGTCAAACTGTTGAAAATATTAGTACCGTAAACCAGGGCTACTTTGCACCTGTAGGGGTAACTTTGCACCACTCAAAATTTTCATTTTGGTGCAATTTGGCAAAGAAACAGAGGACTATAGCTAGATATTTTAAATTTTTTACGTTACCAACCCCGGCAATGTTTGCTACCCTTTCGCCAAATGGCACCTAAACTAATATTCCGAGTGGTTCAATGTTATCCCAGCAGATGCGAAGTAGCCCCGGTTTACGGTACACAAGTTGTACACTACACAAGTTGTACACTAACTGTTAAGACGAAAGCATAGTTTCTGCGAGCACCAACAAACATTAACCATTTAGCAAGACTCNAAGTTGTACACTAACTGTTAAGACGAAAGCATAGTTTCTGCGAGCACCAACAAACATTAACCATTTAGCAAGACTCAGGCGCAGAATTCCTTTTTTTAATTCCCTCGAAATAGAAGCAAGCCACTGAGTCTGTTTCGATGCTTCGAAATACAAGTTGTCCTGGACTACTGGCAGAGACGCAGCAACATGCGCTATTTGTAAAACTTCCGAGTAATATTATCCCACTTCATCGAGACAATAGCAGTGCATGTTATCTCGCAGGTTTTGAAATCCTCAAATGTTGAAAAAAAAAAATTTTCCATGTTTAAATTGGCATAGGTTGCCAGGCAACCTAGAGGACAGAGTTACAGATTTTACAATATAGGTGCCTCTACAGAGAATTTTCTTCGTGTTTGAGGTGCAGAAGCGACGAGTGACAGCGCCACGCGTGTTAAGTGCGCCATCTCCGCTCAGGGCAGGGCACAGAACTGTGTAGTGTTCTCGTGGCACTTCAAGCGGCGACTAAACATCATGTAATTTTCTTTTTAAAATGCAAAACTGATAGCATGCGTGATATCTTGAAAGTGGCATGTCCTAGTTTTTTCTTGTTTATATATTTCTACTCAATTTTTCTTACGGAATTAACCAATGGCAGTTTTGCCTGGAATTCGCCAAAACACTACACGCAGTCCTGTAATAATACTTTCACAGAAATGGGGAAATGTTTGTTTATAGCTCGTTCGTTTTTAACTGAGCGCTTTTTGAAACGTCGAAATTAACATTTCCTGCTCATGTATTTTAAAATTCCGATGGGCATGTTAACTATAGGTTGTTCACGGTAAAGTGAGCGTTCTTATAAGTTCCTTTCGGCTTATTTAAGTTAACGTCTGAGGCCACAACAAAATAATTTATTGTTGTTACTACGCTTGGTGAGAGTGCCTTAAAAAGAACTCGCTTTACCGTGATTAGCAGCGTAGACCCGTACAGAACACTTGACTTGACACGCCACACAATTAACTTTAGTAGGCATAGAAAGGACAGTTGAGCAAGAGGCCGTGGTGTGGCGAACCCTGAAAGGAAAATGGCTCACGAGTCAATAACGAGCAAAGACCAGCGTGACAACGATTTCTGAGAACACTGGCAGCTGTCTTAACACTGTGGAAAAAACAGTTACCTCGTCCCATTGAAAAACGGGTAAACTTTAGACTGCACCCGAAGTGGTATATATATATTTTTTTTTAAAGTTCCATTTCAAGCACTTTATAATTTTACCTACGATATCCAAAAGGTTTTCTTACCCATTTTACTCTCATTTAATAGACACGAGGACATTAGTTTTATAAATAATCGCAATAAATTTTGGCTTAAAGTTCTACAGAATTCAAATTGAAGTTTGTGTGAATCAACCAAATTAAATCCTACGGCCAAGAATTTTTTTAATTAATTAGAAGACAGAAGTTACTACAAAACATGGCAAATCCAAGACTGCGATCATTTCCTTCTTAATACCTAATACGTGCACGTAGTTTCCCAATTATTACACTAATAATTAACAGGGCGGGGAAAGTCAACATTCATGATAAAAATTAAGCTATTTTCGAAAATGTTTCGTAATCCAGGTTTCTGTACAACTGTTTGTCAAACTTTTCATAACAATGCTGTAGAATTCTACAGTATTGTAAAAATGTGGTGGAACACCAGACTACTGGCTGGAAGGATAAACTTGCTTAGTGTCGACATTATCAACATTGGAAAAGGCGTCTTCCCTTCCCTTTTTTAACATCGACATTCCCACATCCGGCCAGCACCAACACCCGGCAACCATTTCCCAGTACGACAGATTTGTGCAACAGTGCTACTTCAGATGTCTCAAAAACCTGTGGGAAGATTGAAGTAAGAATAGTGCACTAGTAAAACCCAGGACTTTACTTAAAAGCACACAACACAAATTTTGTTTTCCCGAAGCCGTGAAAGAAACTTCTCACGCATCAAATGGGAGGAAAAACTTTCTAGCGCATTCACTTTAGATGTTATTTACCGTTACAAATATGTATGTATAGGTAAATAATGAAGCTAGTATCAGCACTTCCATTCCAAACGACGCCAATTTATATATTTTTTGCGCCTTTAGCACATCGATGTGGCAAAAGGAAACACGGCAGAGTTGTGATTTATGAAAAAATAAACTGTCGTACACACGAACTCATGTTTCGTTGTGGTTACGGATGCATGAATATCTATAAATACGCGTGGCTTGGGAAAATGATTGCTGAAAAAGGGTCGGCGTGTTCTAACACATCATAATTATCCTTGGTTTACCTTCTCTCCAACCGAACATTCTGGTCTTGACTCTAGCGTCACGACATTGTGGTATAACCAAGGCCAGGCAAACTGCGGACACACTACCGTCGGTCCTTTAAGTGAACACCTGTCGCCGACTGCGCGACAGGACGAACATCTACTTCGATTACGGTAGGCAAATGCTCATTTTGTAAGAATACGCAAACAAGTTTTTTTTAATAAATGCATGCGGGTACCAAACAAAATTCTTGAGAGACCATCACTCCTTACACAGACGTGTCAGTGTTATTACTGGTAATGTTTTAATACAGAAGCATTACATTTCATGGTTCTGTACATATTTTTTAGTACCTGATTTTGAATTAGGCTAATTTTTGTTAAAATATGCGCTGTGTGTTCATATATTACGTCTGCAATGATTGATAAACTTATTAGCTAAGCTTCTATTGTCGAATTTTGCAATAAATTCTCCTAGATTTAAATCACGAAAAACACAAATAAAAAATTTAATATGGCTGGTGACGGGTTCAAAGATAAACGTTTGCTATATAGCTTTATAAGTGCGTGTGCATATACACCTTTAAATGACAAAATTAAATGGAGAGTTTACACTTTCACAACAGACTGAACAGTTCGAAAGTCTGTAGAAATAACTGGGCGCCCAGTAACAGTTTCGAGGATTAACGTCAAAAAAATCAACTGAAAGATAAAATACAATAATGGTGAGAGTATCAGCAAGCTATACAGCTATATGCCAGTACAGGAATGAGTTCAGGAAAATTAAGTTTCATAATAACGTGAAATTGGACTTGAGAAAAATAAAACCCAAGTGCTACGAAAAATTAATTATAAAATTATGCATTATATCGTTATTAGTTCAATATAAGACTGATTTTATTTGGTGGAGGTCAACGCGCAAGTAATTTTTTTGTTTTACACTCTCGGCCTTGGGAATTGGCCCGCGTAGTGGTCTTGTAATGCGATTCANTTTACACTCTCGGCCTTGGGAATTGGCCCGCATAGTGGTCTTGTAATGCGATTCAAAGTTGGCCGCTGCAACGACTGCCGAAATGTCGTTATTGAAAGAAGGAACACCCAACGCGGCACGATCCCAAAGCCAACGGGCCGCGAAAGCCTGCAATCCAACTTACGGTTTTATTTTCTGCTTCCTCGTACCGTATCTTCCATTCCTGACATTTACGTATAAGGTGACATCACTTAGGTTTAAAGTTCAAGGCGAATGTTTACAAAAAGGGGTTTGAAAATTTTTTGGTGTTACGTCAAGAACAAAAAGTTACCTACCATTTTTTTCCCCTACAGAGTTGCTTAAAATGTTCCTATTCTAACTGCCCTTTTTTTTCACTACTCCAAATCGGAATCTGCGAGTATTTCACTATTTAAATCAGTTAACAGCATCTGACTTATTCAACAGTCACTTCAGTCTATTTAACTGATGAATTAGTCGAAAAAAAATGGGTGCGTGTACTTATGTACGTGCGTTAGAAGTTATACTTCTTTGGCGTGAATAAAATAAAATTTTATTACGTATGCAAATAATTTATGTAAGTAGGAAAACCGATAAAATGACCGAAGAAAGACAAAACAATTAATTAAAATAAACACAGGAAATATTTAAACCTTGTAATTTTGAAAAATCGAAACTTCAGATTGAATAATTAATGACGGCCAACATTAGGTCTATTTTGATAGCCATTTCCTTATTAGTGTCCTGACTTTTTATATAGCCAATTGCAGCACTTAAATGAGTGTTTTCAAATATTTGAGGTTAATTTTTTGTAAGAATTATTTTATTAAGTCTTACTTCTTTTGGCGCGTTGAAGGTAACGATGTCAGTAAAATTAATAAATAATATATATATTTTTTTTTTTCACAATGAATTACTAATATAAATGAAATGTTTTTCAATTTGATTATTACATGAACTGATTTTCTGTCTGTTTTAAATAAAACCACGTGCTATGTTGTGCACCTTGCGTTTTTATATAGCTAGACGATACGCGCATGCGCGTTGGGTCATACCCCTACCACGTTCACTGTCGAATATCGTTACACTGTGCGCGCGCAGCTTCCGTTGCACACTATACTTTTACCCTGAACGCGCCAAAAGAAGTACAACTTAAAAAATGCCAGTTGTCCTTCACTTATTGATTTAATGACATTTTCCACTGATTCATCGACCATTTCATTCGCTGTTTTTCAGTGATCTGTTTTTCTTTTTACTGATAGATCAGTTAAACAAAGTAAAATAACGCATATAAACTAATAAAACCAATTATATATATATTACACACACACATAATTCGAGAGTTTAGTCTTTTATAATAGATCTACCGGGACATAAACATTCAGTCTCATTTAGTTTCACGTAATCATAGCGCTGCATGAAATGTGGCGAAGGGAACGCATTCGTACGACGTATTTAACAATCCTAGCGTTACCAATTAAGAAAAAAAAAAAACAAAAAGAAAGGGCATAACACTGGTAAAGTTACATAATTTCCCCCGTTGCTGCCAACGTTGGTTTGATGGCTCGGTTGGTAAGGTAACCAATTAGAAGCGGGGTAGTGTGGGTTCAAATCCTGGACATCGCGAATATATTGACTTTTTTAAAAATTACTTTCAATTGCACAACACAGCAGTAACCATCACAAGTATGTTTATTTATCGTAATAATTATGCTAAATTAAATACAAAAAAAACCATGTAAAATTCGCCACACNTTCAAATCCTGGACATCGCGAATATATTGACTTTTTTAAAAATTACTTTCAATTGCACAACACAGCAGTAACCATCAGAAGTATGTTTATTTATCGTAATGATTATGCTAAATTCAATACAAAAAAAACCATGTTAAAATTCGCCACAAGAGNTAAAATTCGCCACACGAGTTGGCTGTCAATCAGTTAAATTGTTTCAGTTAATTTGTTTCACTGAAACAATCTGATGTTTTCACTGATTCTAGTATGCCCAGTTGGATTTCAATGGGAAAACAATGATTCATATTTAGAGTGTAATTGCGAAGTTCCTGTTATTTCATACACAAGTCATTCATCAGAAGTTTGTGTTGTCAGAGACGAATATCCCAGTTCTTTTTTACACTCTTACCTCAAATTTGAGTAATTGATGTTAAGGTGACAGCATCCAAAAAGTTTGTGCGGTTTCAGTTATATCCATACTTTCCCATGTAGGATGGAACTTCTTAAATAACGCTGGAGGGAACCTTTGATTATAATTACAGATGTGAAACTAAACACACGAAAAAAAAATCAATTGCTTTAGAAATAACTTATGACGACCGTACCTTTACAAGCTTTGTTTTTAAGTACTGAATCTGGAAATTAAGTAATAAAGCAATATGTTTACGTATATCCTCCCTCTTAATGACCTGCTGGGTCACTTCCCAAAACCTTTCTTTCTCGTCATTCAAATAATGAGTCGTGGGGGTGACTTGCACTATCAGGGTTGCTACGCAAGAACCCAGCTGTCGAACTCGGCTGTCAAAATGACAAGTCGTGGCAACTTCGCTGATGAACTCAATCGATGAAGAAATGTTGCTTGGCGTCCGTGTTACTGTTGTGGTAAAACTAAAAACTAGAACGGGCAAGAGACTAAAACGAGGGTAAATTATGCGGGGTACCAAGCTTATTTATCATTAAACGTTTTCTGAACAGATAGCATGGAATTATAAAGGAAACGCTCGTCCGATTCCTATACGTCCAGAATATAACAAAAGAGCAGGAAAATTCATAAAATGTTTTTAAGAACAGAGTTCAAAACACTGTTCTTCGGGTATACTACTGCGTTTTTCGAAAGTAATGTAACATCGTATTTTTCAGTTCACGTCTCCAAACGGTGTCATAACTCAAACACAGCTATTTAAAACTTTTCATTTCTTGCAATCATTCAGAAGTTTCACGACCGTATACAAATAAAACTATACGGGTGATTTCACAGTACAAGAATTCACATTAGAGGAACTGTTATTGGCTTCTTAACAGGGTCGTACAGCACACCCATTTATTATGCTAGCTTGAAGTCGCGAGGTTCCACGCTTCACCTTGCACATGAAGGCTATACTTGGCATTTGATGTGTGCCACTATCACCCTTACGTCTACTTTCCGACATACCAAAATTTCGCATGGGCGGACCAGTTACTGTAACAGTTCTACCAAAGTAGCGCCAATGTTTACTTTTCGGTTATGTATCCTTTCGCCATCAGCTGGTGCGTCATGTGGCGGCTGTAAATTTTATAAACACGCTGTCAGCTAACCCACTTGCCATCGTAATGCTAAACCAATGTTAAGGTATTTATAGACTGACATCTGTCTAAAAAAAATTCGTAGCTTATAAAAGTAAAAATAAGAAAACCATGCAAAAAATGGAATATTTGCTAACGTTTTTAATTTATTAGACAGTGAATTTGTGTTAACATTTGAGAGACTAAAATTATAGTTCTTATCACACTTTAGACGTTACAGCTAATATTTTTAAACTGAAAAATATATTAATAATTCTGGGAACTTGCTTGACAACGCACTCTCATTCGTCAAAAACTCGCCAACGACTTTTACAAAGCAGTTTACAAAACCCTCTCACTTGGAATAGTAAATAAATATATTTTATTTTAGCCTTAAGAAAACTTCCGAGTGTGGTGGAATACACACACTGTTTATTACCTACATGACAATATTTCATTAAAAAGATGGTTGAAGGTAAAAAATGGATGAAAGGAAGAAGTATCAAGGGCCTCAAAAGTGATGACTTTACCGTTAACAGCATGTGCTGAATAATGTTTGCTGTAACAATGCTTAATGCCAGCTCTACCGATTNAAAGGAAGAAGTATCAAGGGCCTCAAAAGTGATGACTTTACCGTTAACAGCATGTGCTGAATAATGTTTGCTGTAACGATGCTTAATGCCAGCTCTACCGATTAAAAAAAAAACATTTTTTTTTCTTTTCTAAGCCTATGTAAAACAAAGTAATCGTGCATCTATTGAAAATTTAATTTCAATTCAAAATTTAAAGATTTTCATGACAATAGTTAAGTAATTTTTTAATTCTTGGCTTTCCTGGCTTCCTACTAATAACAGCAAGTCCCCCCCCCCCTTCACAGCCCCAGGGTTGTGACAAAATTACGACAACAAATTAGGTTGATAAACCTACAGGTTTCATAACATGAACGTTCATGAGAAAGCGAATTTGACCGAAAAAAAAAATAGAATGCCGCGTTGAGAAAAACGGCATAGTCCCGAGAACGTCTACAGGCCAGCGGTAACGTCCGCCATGTTTCACACATGCGAACTTCAGAAAATATAACTTGGTTCGCCGTGGTATGAGGCGAGTGGTCTAACCACCACTACCCCCTCTCCCAACTTGAAAAAAAAATTATTCCTAATGTCCGCTTTCATATTGCAGTAAATAATCTACGAAAGGTCCGAGGCTTTCAAATATCAAAACTGGATGAGTCGCCAAACATTCTGCGGACTGCGAGCATCAGAAATGTTATTGTTCGTTATAAAAAGGCGACAACACACTTTACTTACGTTCGGAAGCAGTCGTGGCAAAACCACTAACGAATTGGTGCGCACACGCAAGTACATAAAATACGATGTAAAATTGGTACGTGTTCTATCTGCAAAAATTAAGTAAGAATTGATAGCAGCAGCTATCAATAATAAGCATGCTTGTTTCGCGCGGGCGAAGTGCCACTTGCAAGAGTTCGGACAAGGAACTGTGTAGAGTAACTTCGTCCTATTCTAAATAGCTTTTAAGCTGTTAGTTGAACACGTCTGGAACGGGAACAGTTCAGCGTTGTCGAAATTGTCACGCTTAATTGTGACGCCGAGAAAACAAACACGCACGCAAATTAAGTGGTCATTAATAAAAAATTGGAAACAAACTTTGGGGGCAGTTCAAACCTAACCTACCTGGTGATTATTTTACTAAGAACTGCTGTAACGAAAACTAATGCTGATGACTTTTTACAGATCATAAAAATCAGATTTTTCTGAGTCTTTTCAAGGATAATCATTCGTGACAAGTTACATAAACACCCCTGCACTTCACATAGAGGGCAGAAAACTTGCAATTTGTGAGTGGCAACGTTAGAACGTTTTTTTCTCTCAATTCCCTCGCTCACGCTGCCAACATTCTGCATCTCGACACCAGCAAAGGGCATACTGTAGAGTGAATATGGGGTAGAACGATCACACTGGCTGCGCAGAACTACTCTCCGTGTTCCAACTTTGGATTGCTTTTCTGCCAATACGACTGTCATAAATGACGTGGATAGGATTTGAGGTTAGAACAATGTTTATGCAAATAAGTGCTCTGAGATGTTTGAATACTTCCTCTAACCAATTTATAATTCAACAAGATTAAATTCAAAGAGTGAAAAAATTTTCATTCATATAAAAGGGCTTGTATTTTGAAAATTAATACATTAACACGTTCATCAATGTTTACCATGTGACTGACAATTGTGTTGGTTTAGGGTAGATCAATGTTGGGTAGGTACATGCGCACAAGACAGAGTCTTGCCTCATTTTAAGGGGAATTCATAGTGAGCATATGAGCAATACTGGAAACAAGAATTACTTATACTCGTGCTCAAGCATGATTTTAAATTCATAGTGCCAGATACAACTATTGCTTATTTTGATAGCTTAGAGTAATGCTCGATGTAGCACTACTCCATGAAGTACTGCTTATGTATTCATATTCACGAAATCAGTTTTACTTATTTCTCTAGTATTCATAGTCAAATAAACCTTGCTTATTCACGCACATAAGTAGTACTTCATCAAGTCTGCTTCGTTGTGAATTTAAGCACTGAATAGCTATATTACGGCAAGGTTATTCACGAAATATTTTCATTCCAAACGCTATTTCCTTAATCTATTTGACAAAAACAGGAATATAATTTAGATAATTACATGTGACAACTGGGAAAATTAAAATCTTGCACTTTGATGTGAAAACATGACCTCTTTTCTTAACTTTCGTGTGCAATGGATTTTGGTTCCTAGGACGATTTTTAACCATTTGTATATGAAATACCTTACTTCGCATAAGTATGAGCACTAAATATTTTGAAAATGTTTATTTGCCAAATAGCCTGCGGTTATGAATTCCATCCTTAGTGGATGGGGCATACGCGTCTGAAGGGTCGTGGCCGTGGCTACTGCGCATGAGCACGTGTAAACTAGCCACCTATTCACCAATTATGTCCGTTTAAACTGCAAAAGCATTCTACTATAGCCCGCGCGCCAAGTCTAGGCAAAACATACTGAGTCCGTCCCCCTAGACGTGGCGCGCAGACTGTAATTAAAGGTTAATCTGAACTGTAAAACACTTATTAACCCGCTAACCGAGGGAGATGGCCGTTAGGTTGAGATACTATGTGGAAAAATCATGACCGCCTACAAACTCATGCACAGTAACATAGTTATGTAAAATTTAAATGGTATGATTATAGTTAGGGTAGTATACAGTATAATAAGTACTATAATTAAGGTACAGGAAATTTTTCAAACTGCAGTACATTGACATTGTTACATATGATATATACCAACATAAGGGAGATTTTGTTGTCAACCAACAGGATAACGATTTGTGAAACTGAAGACTTGCGATTTATCATTGTAATGCAATGCTAAACGGAATAGAGTATATTTGTTACGTGGTCAGAGATTCCATATAATGCTCAAAGTATACAAATAATCCCACTCATTTAAGTGCTGCAATTGGCTATATGACAAAGTCAAGACACTAATAAGGAAATGGCTATCAAAATAGCCCTAATGTTGGCCGTCGTTAATTAGTCATTCTTAAGTTCCTATTTTTCAAAATTACAAGTTTGAAATATTTCCTATGTTGATTTTAATTTTCAGACCGAGGTGTTTCGAGATTTAAAATGTTTCCGCCATAGTATAATTTTCATCAATACCCTTAAGTGTAGTATAATTTTAGGAGATATATGGTATTGCACCTGCAAGCTAGTTGGCAACGGTATTAACCACAGCCTCTGCGAGTCTGCGGCCGACAGACTTGTGCGAAGGACAAGAGTAGCCGTTCAGCAGTGCCGCGACAGAATCGTGCCATCTATATTTCCACCCAACCGGCCGTTCACCTCGATGCCGCGATTTCAGTTGGCCAACTGCCATTTTTTTTTCTCTCGTTCCCGGGGCACGGACAGTGGATTCCCAGCCCGCGTGTGGGGAGAGAGAGAACACTGGTCACACCGTCTCGCTCGCCGACGTGCACTTCTCCGCAATATGGGGCGGGGCGTTTACTGCCCACCGCCTGCTTCAATGCGTGCTGCTGGGACGGGGGTTATACGCGAGTCTAAGAGTGTAAGTAAACTCACTATAAATGTTATTGTAATACTACTCAATTTCTCCTTTAACTGTATCTCATGAATATCNCGTGCCATCTATATTTCCACCCAACCGGCCGTTCACCTCGATGCCGCGATTTCAGTTGGCCAACTGCCATTTTTTTCTCTCGTTCCCGGGGCACGGACAGTGGATTCCCAGCCCGCGTGTGGGGAGAGAGAGAACACTGGTCACACCGTCTCACTCGCTGACGTGCACTTCTCCGCAATATGGGGCGGGGCGTTTACTGCCCACCGCCTGCTTCAATGCGTGCTGCTGGGACGGGGGTTATACGCGAGTCTACGAGTGTAAGTAAACTCACTATAAATGTTATTGTAATACTACTCAATTTCTCCTTTAACTGTATCTCATGAATATCTTTCAGAAATACATTAAAACAATCACCCACCAATTCTCTCATATTTCACAGACACTGCGGTACGGCTTTCGAAATTCAGTACTCGGAAACGTCCCAGCCTTGCACGAGAGGGTGCAATCAATCACACCGCGAAAACTAGCACGGATTATCTGTGCTCATCAACCGTATTTAAACACCAGCGGACGTACAAAAAAAAAAAAAGTAAAATTCCTGTCTAACGAAATCTGTTTGAAATTTAAGGCATCTACTATAAGCATAGCGGTTTAATCGCAAAGTGATGCGATTCATGTTGTGCAAGTCGCTGAAAACTCCATTTTAATCTGGCGAAGTTTTTAACATTGGAAAGGACCAAATTTTTTACTTGCACGGCACATTATTACAGGTATTTTCTTGCGTGTGAAAACTGCTACATAAACACACACACACATTTTTTTATATGCCAACTAAGTCTCGTGCAGAAGTTAAGGTCATCAATGGGAAAGTGTCAATTTTTCGAACTGCCAAGGTCAAACATGACGTTCAATTAATCCCTACGCTATAATGATCTTGGTAATATCCCAGGGTTTCCAATTTTTAAAAAGGTCTTCAGGCCAATATTTCTGTCTAAATGCGCTTAAAACAGTGAAATAAGTGTGTGAAAGCTTAAAACAGTGAAATAAGTGTGGGAAAAATCTGCCAGGGAATTATATTTATTTATTTTACAAACTGTGCCACGAACATCCATGATCTGTACGACCAGGTTATTTTTTTTTTATGGATTTAAGTTTCATTATCTTTGCTAAATGCAGGAGAATCGCAACACGTCTGCCGGGAGTCTACNAATATTTCTGTCTAAATGCGCTTAAAACAGTGAAATAAGTGTGTGAAAGCTTAAAACAGTGAAATAAGTGTGGGAAGAATCTGCCAGGGAATTATATTTATTTATTTTACAAACTGTGCCACGAACATCCATGATCTGTACGACCAGGTTATTTTTTTTTATGGATTTAAGTTTCATTATCTTTGCTAAATGCAGGAGAATCGCAACACGTCTGCCGGGAGTCTACGAATGCAAAGTAGATTTATTCAAGCAAAAATAACTATCCTGCTAGAAACTTGGGTTGGTCTCTTGGCAGCCGAGGCTAACAAAGCAAGTCGCGATTATATGCCACACCCAGCGGCGCCATATTGCAAGCCTGGGATTCAGCTCAATCCGTGGGCGTCGCCCCGCGATTATATGTCACAACTCTCACAGATTATTTTAAGACAAAATTTATTTTTCCTACTTNGGGGGGGGGGTGACTTTGAACACCACAAAATATTGTTTTGGTACAATGTTGTCAAAGTAACAGCGAACTGTAGCTGTGTATTATAGTGCATGTTCTCTGCCTTGGCGATGTTTGCTATCTCTTTACCAGTTGCACTAAAATACATATTTCTAGGTTTTCACAGTAACCCAGCATGTTCAAAGTAACTCCGACATGCGGAAGTCATTTAGGATTACTTTGTGTAAATCATTATGTATACATTAAGGTGGGGGCTGTAAATTTTTTTTTTTTAAGTGAGATGCAAAATTAACCTTAATTGGTACTCAATCACCCCAAATGACTGATCTGCGTCCTAAGCAAAAATTTAAAAATGCAATAAGGATATTTATCTACTGTGCGGCTACTTCTCACCACGTAAATTTTAGTTGCACGTGTGACTTCAAGAAATCTTTGAAACTAATAGTTATAAACTAATGACTAACTACCGACTGATCACATAACTGACCTCTGCAACAAGCTTGAACCACAGCGGTTCCGTATGAACCAAACTAATTTTGGTCAATCACAGGGGTTCGACATAACCTTGATAGCCCTGCAATCCAGTGACTGTCCACGGCAGTCGCGTTCAGAGTACACTGCACATTAAAGTCTCGCAGGTAAGTTCCAGCTAGTTTTAATAGTACCAACTCCTGCAAGCCTTGAATTTCAAAACATGTTCGTTAAAATGTCACTTGCCATTACGATAATGCACGCAAGTAGANTGACTGTCCACGGCAGTCGCGTTCAGAGAACACTGCACATTAAAGTCTCGCAGGTAAGTTCCAGCTAGTTTTAATAGTACCAACTCCTGCAAGCCTTGAATTTCAAAACATGTTCGTTAAAATGTCACTTGCCATTACGATAATGCACGCAAGTAGATACGCAATACATGGCACAAATTAGACCATATAATATTAATTATATCAACATGTGTAATTTAGCACGCAACTAGCACTGTCGCCAGCTTCTTCCTCTTACAAAGATGGGAGACCTGATTATTAACCAANAACTGATTTGAAATCTTTGACAGAAACTATTTCCAAAATAGTTTTTAAGCCCGGCTCTGGTCAGTAGAGAATACCACCATATCGATGAATAATGCTATTACAAAACTTTTTTCATGAATACATTCACTAAAAAAATCGGCAGTAGCTATATAATTTGTACTTGTCAGCTGATAAATTAATTTTCACGTTTTGGTAGATAAACGTGTATTCCAAAATTCACTGCATACATTGTGGAAACAATCATTAGAGACCACGAATTAACCAAACTATTTTCTCTCTTATTACGCCACCAAGTTGCAAAACGTCAATCTTGCATCAAAAATGAGACACCNTATTAACCAAACTATTTTCTCTCTTATTACGCCACCAAGTTGCAAAACGTCAATCTTGCATCAAAAATGAGACACCCACGTTGGAGTTAAAACTTTTGATCTCTTGGTTGACAGATACTGCTCCAAGTGCCTGTGTGGGTCTGGCAGAATAAAACTTCCGAGATAGCTTGTCCGTATCACATCGTCAGTTTCAAATTAGTTTTACCAACTGACACCATAGGCCTAAATAAGAATTATCTCAAATAAGGATTATCTGAGGAACTTACTCCAAGCTAAGTTGCTAATTTACAGTATCAACCATGTTACTTTAACTCACTGAAATCAGTTTTGTCCTCTTGCCACGAAAATAATAAATTCAGCAATTATACCAATTACAAATTTTAGATTTATGATTGTGCATTGTGTCCCTTTCCAGCTTTCAATTCCTGTTGTCACAATCAAGTAGATCAGCTGAAACCCCACAACCTAAGAATAAGGATGAAGAAATGATTCGCCACTTTGGCATATATCACTTACGTTTTCCTACAAGAGTAAACAACTCGTACTTCCTACCCCATGCAAAAGAAAAGGGGGGAGGGGCGTAAAGCTTTTATTTTAAACGAAAAAACTAAAATGTGTAGTTACCCTTAATAGCATAAAGTTACTGAAAATTATTGTATATCTACGATTGAGCATGAATGAAATATCAACTTTTGAAAAATGTCACTGTCCTCACCTACATATATTTTAACGGGCATACTGACTGACATGCGCCCAGTAAAGTTTGTAACGGATAACTGAGGGAAATAAGTTTCCCAAGTCTTAACGTATAATTAAAAGTGCTATATGTTGTTCACGGTGAGAACTCTTGAAAGCCCTGCTTGAGATCTACTTGTATGCACGTTGTGTATTCTTCCGCCTTATGTAAAATTAACATTGCCACGGACCCCACCACTTTATTCATGCGTCGATCAGGTGGAACTGTGCAATTATTAGAAAAGGAAATTTGTTACAACTGTGGTAATTTTTACACTCCGACGCATTAAAAAAACATAATGCGAAATAAATAATTTTAGTTATCACAAGTGGTTACCTAACTTTATTCGACGGTAAGAATTCGAACTACTTTCCATCCATCAATGCCAACTTTACTGGGCGCACGTCATTCAGTCGCGTTAAAATATGCAGACGGGGGCAGTGACATTTTTCAAAGGTTGATTTCAAAAGTGCTCACTTCATCGTGAACAGCTTTTAGATAAACATTTGTGAATACTGAACTATTTTAATAATTTCAGTTTCACTGGACCTATGCATGAATAAAATGATCAGGCCCAAGACAATGTTAATTTTTCATACGGTGGAAGAATACACAGGTGCATACAAGTAAAATGTAGATAAAAGGGGCGTTGGCCACGGAAAAATGTGTATTTCATATTTGAACCATATATTGTTCAACTTGTAACCATTATCAGCAAGTACTCTTTCCTTGCAAAAAAAAATTGTGCACAGTTTTTGCATAAGTACATGACAAAATCACAACTTTACTGTTTTAGAAATGTAGGAATAATTAAAACAATCTTAGTACAGAAACTTGGTAATTCACACTGAAAGAAGATGCCAAGAGCTACTTCAAGAAATCTATAAGATTGCACAATAAAGTGTTTTTGCAATTAAAATTGCTGTAAATAAGGGAATCTTTACATTTCATTTTATTTGTGGCTGTCCCTAAATTCATAGAAAATAACTTACTCCTACCTTACAGTGAATTAAGACAAGACATGTCAGTTGCCCTTTATAAATTTCCTGCAAATAGTTCGGTTTATTTTATTTTATTTGTACATTACAAAGAGAATAAAATTTTGACTGACATGTCATTTTGCAGAAACCATGCTATATAAAAATATTACACGAGGAAAAGGTAGTCACATGTCTACAAGTTAACAATATATGGTACACATATAAAATTATTTTTCCGTGTCAAACACCCTTAAAAACAGGGCTTCTAAAAATGCTCACTCAGTTTACCAACAGAATAAGCCCTAAGAACGCTAGACTTCATAGTTACAGCAAGAACTCTTGTTGGGTGGCGCCACGTGGGACGGACGTGACGTCACAACCTGACATCCGCCTGGAATTGCGTCGTCGCCGCCCCGATTATCGCCATGTTCGCCCTCTACCTTAGTCATGGGCAAGACTGTTCAGTTAGAGTAGTAGTTCTGAAACTATTCACTCCCTGCAAGAAACCGGTTCTTCTGTACGGTTCTTTATTCAGACAGACTTTTTTGCTGAAGTTCTTAAAAAAGAATCCGTAAATAACGCATAAAGTGAGGATTTTTGTTCGGAAAACTGTTTAAATATCAGAATTTATATACCTTGTTTGTTCTATTTACGGCTGAAGATCTGATGCAGCTTTACATTTTAGATCTACAGCAGCAGGATCATTAGATTGATATNTTGTTCTATTTACGGCTGAAGATCTGATGCAGCTTTACATTTTAGATCTACAGCAGCAGGATCATTAGATTGATATCAGGCCTGCACAAGTGTCTAAAAATGTTTTTTTTAAATTAATGTATCTAAAATACACGTGCATAATTTATAAATAAATCTAAAACATACCCACTTCATAAATTTTTTATTTATACAAAATATTGTATATATCTTTATTTTTTGCATGTTGATAATCAAGAAATAACTTCTCTTCCGTTAATGGATTACCTTCGGATTAACATAGTAATGAATGAAAGATTATAAAATTTAACTTATATTTGCCAAAGCAGTTATTTAATAACCTCTTTAAAAAAAAAAGTATGGGAAAATGGTTGTCGATATCAGCAGAAATAAATTCTTGGAAATTACCACATGCTATAATTATAATCTTCATTAACGTAATATTTTTGGGACATTTCTGGGATTTATAAACATATTTTATTTAAATATTGAAATTCTTTTAATTTATACTAAAATCTTTTTTTGTATTAACAATCTTACGCGTTGTAATTTTAAGCACGATACTGCGTGTCTCAACCAGAAATAAATTCTACGGAATGGAACAAACACGGCCACTACTGCTGAACGTCGCAAAAATGTTCTGCGAGATCTGACACAATGGAAAATTATGTAACAAATTAATCTGTGTTAAAATTACACAAAAATGAATTTATGGATACGTATCTGAAATTTCCATAAGCACAAATCAGTAAACGACATACAAAATTATTACAGGCAAAATCAATTCAGTACAGAGCTCTCTCGCGGGAAAGATGAGTAGATCATGTTGGTTCAGGACGTTCATAAGACGAAAAAAAGAGAAAGACCCGTGAACCACAGAAAGAGCTGCGGACGGAGCGTGAAAAGAAAGTGAAGAACCGGGTCCGCGATCAGAAACCAGAGGTGCGACGAGCTGGGTGTGGATGGGGAGTAACGGAGCTCTGTCAGTGAACCGGTTCTCGCCATCTCCGTGGTGCGAGTCGGTTCGTTCGAGNTGTGGATGGGGAGTAACGGAGCTCTGTCAGTGAACCGGTTCTCGCCATCTCCGTGGTGCGAGTCGGTTCGTTCGAGAACCATTCGCCCATCTCTACCCTACCCTGAATACCTTCTCACGCTCACTTATGGGCAGTGTAGGGTCAGACCAAACAAGAAAACTGCAAGAACGCATTGCATTCGCGCGTTCTTTATACACGTAGACTATTTTATGCAAATAGAGACGTACTGTTACCCACGTTAATATTAAACACGCAAGCTTTTTTACCTCTACCTTGTTTTTCATATATCATCATCTGCCACTGTTTATATTTGGGTTGATCGCTAATCAACTGCAAATAAAATCAAACTACGAAACTTCACACTGATATAACTGCCTACTTTTCCAACTATATAGGACACACATCCGAATAACTTTTCCAATACTATAAATATTCCGCCTAACCATAAAAATTCCAATATTTAAAGTTGCATAAAATTAACAATTTAATGTCNAATACTATAAATATTCCGCCTAACCATAAAAATTCCAATATTTAAAGTTGCATAAAATTAACAATTTAATGTCGTAAACTACGCAAAAAGGCGGGTCCAATTCTTTATTGCACTGGTTTGCATGCCACTGTAATGAAAAGTATTACACATTTCTTTCAGACATAAACCATGGAAACAAAGGCCAGAGGACGCCCTCGCATTACGTATATTAAGTTAATTTCTATACGTGCTTATTTATATGTTGAAATCATTGCAGTTTTCTAAATATTTTCCCCAGACATATTTTAGCTTTCACAAGCCACATGAAAGTTAGCCTAACCTGGAGTCTTTTAACTGATGTGAACATTGAACAATTTCGTGCGCGTATGACAAACGTAGGCAAATCACAAATTACCTGAGATATAGTTGACGCGCGCGATCACGTTTTAAGCTAGTTGCCTTTATACCCAGTTTCAAAAGTCACTACCAATCGTTTTACAAGTAGCAAAATCGGTTGTAGAAACCGTTACACGGCCAGTAGCCATCACAGAAGCACTCACCAGTATGTAGGAGGAAGCACATTGAGACGAGCAGAACGATGAAAGCTGCGGCAGCCATGTTGTAGCGTCGAGTTGCACGGGGGTAAAAAACTAAGGAAAAAAAAGGAATGATTAAGGGATTGAAATGCTGCAGAGGGAAAGATGTTAGGGAAAAAAAAGGGGGTGGAAAGGGGATAGAGTGTGGGTTCAAGTCCCCGCACACAGCACCCAAACTGCGCGCCTTCTCTCTTCAGTCAGCTATTATACGTATCTGTTGGCGCGGGGTCGGCCCACAGCTTTTATAACAANACGAATCAGTGCGGCGGTACAGTCGCGCGCGCTGCGCAGTGGAGCACCATTACGTCACCTCGCGAGGGCTTGGCCCCGTCCCTCCTTATTCCGCTTCGTCGTTTGCTTTGCTACCCGCCGCTGCTTTTCGAGATCGCTTAGCGCGAGTCGCTTCACTAAAGGCGGTTTCGCATTGGAGTTAACATGTACATGCTATTCGCGGAATTGTCACACTTTTTGAATAAAACCTTTGNTAAAGGCGGTTTCGCATTGGAGTTAACATGTACATGCTATTCGCGGAATTGTCACACTTTTTGAATAAAACCTTTGAAAAATCACCTCATGTATGACATGTCTTGTTTCCTAAATATGTCTTGTTTCACAAACCTTTAACGCTTCTGTTAACATTACAGTATCGTATTATTGATAAAATCGAACTTTAACTTATNCTAAAGGCGGTTTCGCATTGGAGTTAACATGTACATGCTATTCGCGGAATTGTCACACTTTTTGAATAAAACCTTTGGAAAATCACCTCATGTATGACATGTCTTGTTTCCTAAATATGTCTTGTTTCACAAACCTTTAACGCTTCTGTTAACATTACAGTATCGTATTATTGATAAAATCAAACTTTAACTTATTTTTTTATCTATAAATTATAATATTTCTTGTATAGTTAATATGAACAAGAACAGAGAGAAAATACGTGTGTTGGTCATGCCTAGTAAGAAATAGTTCTCATGCAAAATACTATTGAAGCGAAAGCGCACGGGTGCAGTACGTTGTCCCTTTGGTGTAATTTTCTCGACTTAGGAAGTAAAACTTTATCAGGATTTCAGAAAGTTGGAAGTGAACGTGAATGGACTATATAACTCTTAGCGTTAACTGTACGCCAAATTTTTGGCAGTTTTCCCATTTTAGTTCAAGATAACGCGTACTTTTTTTTTTTTTTCTTCACATAATACAGGATGTTTTTGAACAACTTCGACATGCATCGGCAGATTATTCCTTACGAAGAAATAATGCGAAAATATATATGAATCATTTTTCCCTTAAAGAGATTAAGGGAGTTATGCGCCCCCAATTATCTAATTTTGAAATGCTTTTCGTTAAAAATATCATAAACTACTTGCGATTAAGCAACAAATCGGTGAATGGTGTTTCGTAGAACGGAGATTTTGCACCTCTGAAAACGCNTATCATTGTTGTTCAGTAGCTGTTTGTTTTTATTATTATTATTTCAAGAAATACTTTTTTTTTTTTTTTTTTATGTAACTTTGTAACCGTAAGCAAGGTTACTTCTACTATAGGTTGGAAGATCAATGTTAAAAGTTTGACAACCAAAACTTTTCGCCACTAGGTAAGTGCTAGTATCGCATATGTACCAGATTTTCTACGTTAAATAATAGAATACATGAAATAATCATAAATCATTTGACAAATATCTTTATAAATTAGTAAAATCTTATTTTATCATTCACGTAGCTTAAAATTTTAATTAAGAGTTATCGTTTGCAACACCGCGCACCTAGCGGCGGAGTTTTCCTTGTGCCAAACTCTCCTATAAGAAATCTCGTTTTGTTTCTAACCTGCGTAGAATAAACCTTACCTTAAGATGTACGTGATTTTTTAAGACATCTTACGAATCAATGTGTCTAAATTAATACACAAGGTCGTCTTGACAGAACACTCTTAGGTGAACGTTTTCGAGAAATTTATGCATAACTCACAAAGTCAGAACGCGTGTTGCCTGACAGGTAGACAACACACGTCTCTTAGGAAGGTTTTAAATTAAGATTTTTTTTTTGTGGAGGCGCACAGCTCCCTTAAAATCACATTAAGGGGATAGTTTGNATTTTTTTTTTGTGGAGGCGCACAGCTCCTTTAAAATCACATTAAGGGGATAGTTTGCATATATTCTCATCTTATGTTATCGTGAGGAACAACCTGCCGGAGTTTGTCGGTGTTCAGAAACATCCTATAGAATTTTAATCGTTGCAACGAACGACTTTTTTATTCGGAAATTTACGAGTATCAGCGTACCGCTCTGTCATATGCCGGGACCAATGAAAATGATTTTTGCAGCAGCTGTGTATACGACTATAGCTCTTTGTGTTAACTTCGTGTCGTTCTGTTCTGATAAGTCGTTCAGCAGTGTATTCACATTGAATTATGAGTGACGTAAAGTTAAACTTACATTGCGAAACAAAATATTTTTTTCGTTTGTTATTTCCTTACCATCTTTAGTTTCGACTGTGTGTTGTGTTGCGGCATCAGCTGAGAATGTCGTACAATTGCAATGGGAGTTAAAGTTTTATTTGTAGGATTTTAAAGACTCCAAAATTAAAATACGTGGGTGAAAATAAGCGTCAGTCCAGGTACGAGGTGAGGTTATTATTTTCACAAGTTGTAAAAATATTATAAGAATAAATTATATGTATATTTACTTAATGTTTGTATTTATACAAAAGTACACATATATACACATACCTTTTCCAGATTTTAGATAGAGCATATTGGCAACAATGCAGTCTTTATGTATAGGACTAATGATTATTCTACTCAGGCTAGGAACAAAACGAGATTTTTGTATGGAAGAGTTTGGCATAGGGAAATTTTCCTCTGGAACACCAGCGCACCGCTGGTGTTCCAAAGAAGTCACTTTTAAGCTGGCGGTAAATTGAGAAATATATATTTGTGTGTAAAAGTTCGTGTTTCGCTCGAATTGTGATGTATACATACCCCAGCCAAAATTTCAAGTATTAGCTTTATTTCGTAACTTTATTCATGCAAACAGCAAAAATACAGCTGTGTTGGCATTAAGCGTTCATCAGCAAGCTTAATTAAACGGGAAAACATTACGAATTTAAGTGCGGAATAAATATACCAGTCATCAATAGGAACTTTGTCCTTTTCTCCTTTCCATCAATGAAAATGTGTAGGAAAGCCGTACAAATTAAATTTTTTACAATCTTCACTATATATGTTAGATTCAGATGTCATATTAAAATTAATAAGTTGTGTAGGGCAATGTTTTGTTAAACCCAGTTTTACGACACAATATTAAACAAAATGTGGACATTTATTGTTATATTTCCACTCTAATGTGAAAAACAATGTTTATTATTGTCTTAGGTTCTAACAAAAAGTATTGGAAAATTTTACCTAATTATATTTATTTTTTTAAAAATTGCAGTTATCATATTTACTTACATACAAAATGAAAAATCCTGTACACGTGTGACACCAGTGCACTATAACGACGATAATATTTAGCTGCCAAACTTAAAGCATTGAGCTTTCCAAATTAAGTAGAATATAAACCTTAATAGGACGTTGCGCACAAAAGGTATTAGTCTGCTCTGTAAACAGCAGAAAACAACGTCTGAAAAGGGTAACCCCGTCACGTAATGGGAGACATCATTCATATAGTCCATTCGCGGTTACTTAAAACTTTTCTGAAGATCTGCTGAAGTTCTACTTTCTGGATATTCTTCCGCCTGATAAAAACAAAGCTTGAACTAGCCTATAAAATTATACCAAAGGGACAACGCACCGCATTCGTGCGCACTCGATGCAATAATATTGTCTGGGCACGGGACGACGAGAATGGACTGAATCTATACATTTCATTACGACGACGATAAAACGATCGCGCACAACGAAACAACACGCGCCGACGCCATATTGCGCACAACTACATCCTTTTTGTTCATTTGTCTGTGTAGTCAATTTGGCGGAAAAGATGGCGTCTACAAAGAGTGGGCGGGAAAAACACATTTAAAAGTTTGTCTATGATGCACACTACACGTAATACACAAGTCTAAACATCCTGCCCACCTTGAAGTGAGCACACGTCAAACTAATTAACTGGTAGTGGACACAACTTGACTGCAGGACGAGTCATGACTCCCTGTTGAGTGAGGACCTGGGCAATCCGCACAATGCCATCTGACCCAAGCAGTATCTTGGCGATGCGCCCCAGTCGCCAACGGAGTGTTGGAAGGTTGTTATTCCTGATTAAGACCAATTCACCAATTTTCATGGTGTCATTGTTCTTGGACCATTTATCTCTGGGTTGAAACTGTTGCGGGTATTTAGTATGCCAGCGTTTCCAGAAAGACTGATGAATTTGTTGAATTAGTGACCACCTGTTCAATATGTTTGTAGGTTCCTTGGTGAATTCCTGTTCTGGTAACACTTGAGGAGGACCAAGAGACAGAAAATAACTTGGAGTCAGGGCAGATAAGTCATTTGGATCACTGTTAATGGCACAAAATGGTCTAGAGTTGAGCGTGGCTTCAATCTGAGTCAGCATTTCCTCATAAAACAGTAGCTGACTGCCCACTACATTGCTCAAAAGAGACTTAGCAGATTTGATCCCTACCTCTCAGAGTCCTCCAAAGTGCAGAGCTGATGGCGGATTAAAATGCTAAGTTATCTTGTCTTCTGCTAGCTTGTCAGTAAGACACTTGTTGTCAGCCAAGAACACTTGCAGCTTTGACAAGTGACAATTGGCACCTACAAAGTTTGTACCACAGTCACTATGCAAGTGAGTACACTGCCCACGATGTGGAATGAAACGTCGGAACGCAGCAAGAAAAGTTTCAGACGACAAATCAGAAGCAAGCTCTAAATGCACTGCCTTTGGGGCAAAGCATACAAAAAGACAAATGTATGCCTGCAGTATGCGAGGTTTCCTTGTTTGCACCATATTAATTGGGATTGGTCCAGCGTAATCAACACCAGAGGCGAGGAAGGGCTTAGCTTGATACACTCTACTGACTGGAATGCTTGACACTGCAGGATTGTGACTTGTTGGATGAGCACGAAAGCAACGAATACACTTACTAAGACGACCTCGAATCACATTTCGTGCACCCAGTAACTAAAATCCATGTTGCAGTAATAACTGAATTGTACTGGGCCCATGATGAAGGAAATCTTCATGGAGCTGATCAAATAGAAGTTCTGCAAGGCGACTGCACTTAGGAAGGAGAATCGGATGTTTTTCATCATATGCTAGGTCTGAATGGTTAAGTCTGCCACCTACACACAGGATTACTTCTGCATTAACAAAGGGTATATAATTTTCTTATGGCAGATGAGCAGAGCTGCTGGACAGCCAATATTTGCATTTCATCTGCAAATGCCTGCTGCATTTCGTCAGACAAGACTGGGCCGTAAATTGAGTTTAACCTCGGATGAAGTTTTTTCGTAACTCGGACACAAATGGCAGCAATTCTAAGAACCATTTTTAACTTGGATAAACGTTCAAGTAATTCCAAAAGGCATGACTTTTCTAAGATTTCTGACAGGACAAGGGTTTTGTGTTCATCATTAACAGTGGGTCTGTTAATGACATAATTGCTCTGCAGCCATTCGCTCTTTGGTTGATGCAATCACGACGGTCCAGACCACCAAAGTGGATGGTCTGCTAGCTGTCCAGGTGTAAGGCCTCGAGACGCACTGTCAGCAGGATTATCTTCAACTGTCATATGATGCCACCAGTCCACCAAGGTGCATTCTTGCATCTGAGTCACCCAGTTTGCGACAAATGTCTTCAAAATGAAAGGGGATGTATTTCTCCAGGAGAGTGCAACAGATTAATCAAACCAAGAATATATGCTGTCTACCTGTAAGACAGATGTAAGGGTGTCGAGCAGTAAATATAAACATTTAGAAATCAAACAGCTGCACACAACTCCAACTTGGGAAGAGTAACTCGCTTCAATATATCTACCTTATTTTTAGCCAATAGTAAATTATTGGTGATAGTAAAAGAGTTAGCTGCAGCTCGAAGATACACTAAAGCAGCGTAGCCCTTCTCTGAACTATCAGCGAATCCACGCAATTCAAAAGCGGTATCTGAGAGGATGTGGGTGATGCAACACTGAATAGAGATGACTGAACAGCAAAGTAACTGTGTTTGAAACTTGTTCCATCTTGCAATTATATCAGGCGGCACCAGGGAATCCCATTTTACTTGAACAAGTCAGAGTAACTGAATAAGGTGTTTTTCAAATAATTTCAGTGGTGCAAGCCATCCCAATGGGTTAAAGATTCTTGCAATATCTGATAAAATACCTCGTTTTATGTACAATGGAGGACTGGGTTGCAAGTTATATGAGAAGGCATAAGTGTTGGCCCTCCAGCGTAAGCCTAATACCTCAATGCAGATGTCTTCGCTAGAAGAGTATGTTTCACCAGAAGAATGGACATCTTGCGGTGGCAAGTAATCAAACAAAGCTGGGCAATGATGTGCAAATTTTCGAAGCTGAAAACCTCAACGGTCCAGCAGTTGCTGAAGGTCTGGTCTTAACTTGGGGGCAGTGGCTACGCCATTGGCACCAGTAACAACATCATCAACATATGTGCTCATTAGAAGTTTTTTAGAAGCATCTGGAAAATTGGTCATCTCATCTTGCGCCAGCTGTCTCAATGTCCTAATTTATAAGTACACAGCTGAGCCGACCCTGTAAGTGACAGTGTTAAGCCGATAAATCTCAACTGGTTGCTCCTCTGACTCTCTCCAAAACATCGTGACAGTGCTCGGGATGTATCATGATCTGCCGATACATTTGCTGAATATCTGCAGTAAAAACAATGTGTGAAATTCTGAAATTAAGCAAAACAGTAACAATGTCTGTCTGCAACTTTGGACTAGTTATCAGAACTTCATTAAGAGACGCACCTAAGTCTGTTGTTGACGAAGCATCAAACACTACGCATAGATTGGTGGTAGTGTGGTCTGGCCTTTGCACACAATGGTGTGGAATATAGTATGCGTTCACACTTCCCAGGTCACCTTCTTTTACATGTATCATGTGTCCGACAGCCAGGTAGTCTTGCTAGAAGTCAACATACTCTGCCTTCACCTGTAGTCGTTTTCTCGGCCGGCGGTCTAAAAAGTGAAGATGGAATACAGCATAAGAGGCTGAATCTCCCAATATTGGCTCTGGAGACTCAAATTGTAGGGTTACACTGAACCTACCTGTGTCAGACCGAGTGCAGCCTTCAATGATAATATTTTCATATAACACATCTTCTGGAGCTTGTGGTAATGTGACCGCAGGCAGTTCTTCAATTTCCCAAATAATTTTCAACACTTCATCCAAGGTGGGCTCCTGTACATTTGAATGAAGGACGAGATAACTGGCTGCAAATCTGTGGTAATCTGGACACGTCCCATTAGCACCCATCTCACCAACATATCAATAGCAGTTGGCGTTCCTGGGGGACCAGTAATTCTCTTCCCTGTCAGAAGCTGAGGAAATATTTATGCACCCAGCAAAATGTCAATTTCTCCTGGTGTGGCAAAGGTGGGATCAGCCAGTTGCAACTGTCTAATATTTTCCCAAGCATCTGGCTTAAGAAATGTTGAAGGAAAATGTGAGGCAACTTGTGGCAAAAACTAGGGCCTCAATGGGCAGACGTAGCTCCTTCCTTCCGCTAGGTGTTATGATACACGATGCAACACCTTTCGCACTGGTAAGCAGGGGATGGGCACGTCCATGAAGTGGAATTGATAGGTTTTGACGCTTGACAGGCTTGATTCGGTAATAAAATTGGCTTGGCTGCCAGAGTCGAGCAGAACTCTAACAGGCTGGCAGTTTCCACAAACATCCTGAACATAAGCAACATCAGTGGATAACATTACAGCAGATGGCTGTGAATCTTTGGGAAAGTAAGACAGAACACTAAGGGTGCTGTCCTCATGTGAAGCTGTATCAACAGGCACTTCATCCTGTGCTGCCTATGCCACTGTGGCAGTGGGTTTTTCTGATGGGAAATGCAGCATCTTGTTATGACGAGCATTTAAAAATCAACAAGATTTGGTCGATGGACAACTCTTCACTTGATGAGCCGCTTGAAGGCAGTTTATACATAAACGTTTGTCCTTTGCCATTGAAAAATGTGCCTGGCGGTCCTATTGCACAAATTCAGAGCATCTGTGGATGGTATGATCACCTTTACAAAGGCAACAGTTTTCGGAAAGGGACTTAACAAAGGAACTGCCTCATGAAGTATGATGCTGCTCAGGCACTTTGCGATTGTTAATTGATTTAGACTAGCTGTTCCTCGCTCGACAGGCAGTGTTTCTTCAAGGAAATCTGTATAGTAACTCATGTCAAGTTCATGAACCACTGGTTCCCATTGTTTTCTTAATGCCTGGTCCATGCGTTTATCCAACAAATGCAGCAGTAGCATATCCCATTGATCTACCGGCAGGTTCAATGCCTTCAAAGCAGCTACATTTTCAATTATAGCAGATAACAAGCCTAGCAAGGATTGGGCTGAATCTTTAGTAGTCACAGGAGCTTGAAAAAGTGCATCTATATGATTTGCCATGATGACCTGTTTGTTATCATACCGTTTAATCAACAGATTCCAAGCAAAGTCAAAATTATTAGAGGTCATTGGAAGTGACTGAACAAGAGATAATGGTTTTCCAGAAAGCGAAGATTTTAAGTAAGTGAAATGCTCCACATTACTGAGGTCCTTGTTATTTCCAATCAATGTAGTGAACAAATTGTAATAATTTAAGCAACCTTTGATTTCTCCATAAAATGTGGGGAGCTTGATGACAGGAAGGGCGACTCGAGCATGCAACTGGGTGGTTATTTGCTGTTCTGATGAAACTGATAGCTGATTTAGCGACTCGGCGACACACATAACCTTATAATAGGCATCATCGAACTTTTCAAGCCGCTTGCTGTGTTCCGCCTTTTTGAAAGACGTGTCCTCATCACCATGTGATTCGATTAGAAGATGATCATCCTCGTAACTTGATTTGATGGACGGTAGATCCTGGCAGGTGTCTTGGAACAACCGTTGTTGTGAGGGGTTGTCGAGGTTTTGATCTGCCATCAGGGAGGCTCTGTTCAGACGAGTTTTGGCTCGTTACAGTCGCAAGTGTGATGTAGGTATCACTGCCATTGTTTGTGCAAAGTTTCGGAAATTCAAAAAAATTTAACCGTAAATATCACCGTAGTTTCCAAAGATAAATAAATGTGACCTAACAACACGTGGTGCGAAGTTCACATATGTATGCACACGATTCACTGTGACCTTCAACAACACTTCCAAAATCACGTGAAAACCAGCCGGCGTGGTAGGTCGTAGGCCGAACTAAATGCTGCTCATCAAGCCACAATGCAACTGCACGTCAAGCATGAATGATAAAAAAAAATTACGGGCAGCAAAAAAGATACACAGGCACACGAAATGTTTATTATCTGGCCCGGAGGACCAAAATTTCTGGGCACAGGACGACGATAATGGACTGTAGTTCATTATGTAGTTCACTATATAGTTCATTACGACGACGATAAAACGATCGCACACGACGAAACAACACGCGCCGACGCTATATTGCGCACAACTACAGCCTTTTTGTTCATTTGTCTGTCTTGTCATTATAGCGGACAAGATGGCGTCCACTAAGAGTAGGCGGGAGAAACAAATTTAAAAGTTTGTCTATAATGCGCACTATACGAAATACACAAGTCTAAACAAATATTTTGCATAAGAGCAATTTCTTACTAGGCATTACCAACACACCTATTTTCTCTGTGTTTTTCTTTTTATTTTAATTATAAAACAAATACAATATTTTATATAGAATGTAAAAAATGTTTTATTTAACAAAAAATGAGGTACTCAACGGAAATATAACACGCCTGTGATTCATAGCATATTTAGCAAAGAACCAAATACGTCATACATGGGGTAATTTTTCAAAGGGTTGATTTAAAAAGTGTGAAGAAACCGCGAATATAGTTCATTCATGGTTTCTTCGGATTTTTTGAAACGAACGTTTGAAAAATCACCCTAGGCGTAACATGTCAACCTGTTTTTTTTAATAACTTTTATACCACAAATATATAACACTGTGATCATCTTTAATGTACTGCATACTTGAATAAATGAAACTTTAACTTAGTGCTTTCTATAACTTGTAATATTTATTTCGTATTAAATAACAATTAAAAACAGTGATAGCAGTGATGTTGGCAACGGCTAGTAAGAAACAGTTCACAGATAAATATTGATTAACATAGTTTTTTGGTATGCTATTTTTAAATTAAACATNTTAACTTAGTGCTTTCTATAACTTGTAATATTTATTTCGTATTAAATAACAATTAAAAACAGTGATAGCAGTGATGTGTTGGCAACGGCTAGTAAGAAACAGTTCACAGATAAATATTGATTAACATAGTTTTTTGGTATGCTATTTTTAAATTAAACACTGCCTATTGATATATTTGAATTGTTAGGAAGCACTGAAGGAAACCTATTTCATTGTTACAGATAAAAATACCAGCGCAAATCACCGTGCGTACGCCCTAGTGCTATGGTGGTTTTTTTTTTTTTTTTTTTAGGAAGACAATTTGATAGGCGGAGCTTGTTGCTCTCTATCTCTATATCTTTCTCTCTTTCGGGAAGTTTCGCATCGCCTGTAGTAGCAGGAAAATTATACATGTTTTCATTTTTAGCATTTTTCATACTTATTACAGCAATAAATAATAATTTTTTAATTTGTAATTTAGAACTGAAACGAGATTTTATTCTTTGAATATTTATTATAATATATTAATATGTGATGGCGGAACGGTTACAAATCTGAAGTTGGCAGAAGTGGCGACTGGCGACGCCAACATGACATGGCTTATTTCTGAACGAAGCGTAAAGTTCGTACTCGTGTTTTTCAATTAAAAAAATTACCACAGTCTTTACTCTTGCTAATGTCCCTTAAACTGCTCCAATTATTTCCACATGTTTATTTAAAAATGCAAATTTACATTGTTTCAAATGTCTTTACACTCACGCATCCAGTCTACAGTGCCGTCTAGAACGTTCTTGGCAATCCAAGTTGTTTTGGGAAAAGTAAAGGTGATGACGACGACATTCCTGTGTGATGAATGGAGAAATATGATCTTCTCGGGGTAAGTGAGGTGCGAGATGCGATAAGTTTATCGGTGTGTGCGGCGGCATCCTTTATGATAGGCCGGTCGCTTCGTATAACGTTACAAACTTGACCTCCAGTTCTCGGTGCCTTCCCACGCGAAGGAAACACCGGACAGCGACATACAACACGCAACACTATTCATTTTGGTAGAAAGTCTGCAGGAAGGTTCATTTCAGGGCCATTGTGTAGTTTTGTATGTCTCTGACGCATATATTCTCAGATACATAGCCCTTTTAAAAAGCCAATTTTTTTAGCCTTTTTGGAGTGCTATGAAATGGTGTTTCTAATGTGCGTGACGTCTTGAAGGCACTCAACTGTCCTCGTCTAAAGTGTGTGCTTTCTTCGTAGATCAGCACATTGGACGCACGTTTAATAGTTTCTAGGGAAAACGCATAATTCAAACACTTTGCAATGCAGTTCAAGCCCCAGGTAGGCGGGAGCCTTAAGTTTTCTCAGAATCTGCGTTTAATTCATTCACTATAAACATTATTTAGAAAATAATTTTTTTATATGAATGAATGATGTATTAATGTATTGAAGCTTTTGCATAAAATTATTGTAACCCCTCAAATAACCGCTACTTTTACTTTTACTTCTCACAGCTATCTCAGTTTACTTTTTGCAATGTATGTGTTAACATAATGTTTATTTGTTTTATTTATTATTTATTTGCGGCAGATATATTTTATTTACGCCTGACCTTATTTATAACATTAATTGCAAGTTGTTTTAACCCCAGAAAACGTATTTCAGTGCAATGATGGTTATTAAGTATTTCTGTTTTCATTCACAAATGCCATTTTGCATAGAGGAATTTGTTGTTTGGTTGCCATGGTAACGCACGACGTAATGAGTAAGATGAGATGTAGCTTTCTCGTGATTGACGCGATGATTGAAGGCGTCGTTTAAGTATGCAGTTTTAGGTTTTCTAGCCATCTTATTTCCATCAGGCAGGTGGTGACCTAGTGGTCATCGGCGTGATAGGTAATTTTTATTTTCTGGTTAGATTGGCCGAGTCACGTACCGTAATGCAGACTGCCGACAGAGCGAAGACGCGCGAAACTGAAGAATAATAAATTAGTCTGCAAGCGCTACCTATGCGAATTATAAGTTAAAGTCCAGGCAGAGCTACCACGATATGCGTGTGGCACAGTAAAGACTGTAGTAACGTACCTCAAGCCCGATAGTCTTGTGAGGGAAGATTAAGGCCAACGACCAGCGGAACCAGCCTAAGAAGATGCCACGGGATATTGCAGTAATCAAGATTTCCCAGCTAAGTATTATGATTTTTGGATGAGGGACTGCATCAGTAAAATAACAAATAATTTTTGAGAATTAATTTGACTTATGTTTATGCCATATTTGATCTTCAGTATGCTAAAGTTGATGTGCCCATTTGCCTACGAAACCCTGAACAGATGTCTTGTGTTCTCCCAACTGAGTGAGTGTGAGAAAAACTATTAATTATTTGAATCTACATATTTGTGCAAGAGATTTAAAGAACTTCAAAGGGACATAATTATTTTTGAACTTTTAATAAGAGATACGAGCGAGAAGGCTACACTCATAGTTACGGCCAGACCAAGTAAAGTAAATTTTGAAGCTAGTAATGAATATTCTCACAATATTTGCACAGATAGTAATTTATTTTTTGATGTTTGGATGAACATATTTATTTTTAATTAAATCCAATCTATTTTCAATCAAGTCTACATGTGCATATTTATTTGTCAGTGGCTAGTGGTAGTTTTTAATTGAGTTTCTTCCTAGTAACTCCTGTATGTTTTTTGTAGTCTACGGAGACTGGCTGCTACAAGTGTTCCTGACATACGAATATTTGGTAAGATTCAATAATCTGTAGTAAGATTTATCTGGTGTTTGTGTGTTACATTGTTTACTTGCTCATCACTGCATTATCGATTCACTTTGCTGATTAATTTAAATAATTAACTGTTCCCATTTAACAACATAAAATTTTATACATCTGCAGTAATCTTCTCTTACATTTGATCATAAGTGAGATTTATTTGACTAGTTAATACAACATTAAAAATTTTATGTTATAAAACATCTTTATTCAAAACAGCACTTATTTTTTATGTTCACCACCTTCATTTAAAATTGGTTTGTAGAATTTTAAATCGTGTCTATAATTTGTAGTTGTGTTTGTTTCAGAATTCCTAAAATCATGATAAGCTAGATACATCTTACAAAAGAAACCAACTTCAAAATTTAAATTCCAATTTTCTATAGGAAAATTTTTATTTTTTCCGTTTATTAAAGAAATACTTCTCAGACCACAATGAGTAAACATAGCTGTATGAACATATTGTTTAGCACTATTTTTTTTTTGCCAATATCAAGACCACTATTACGAAATTCATCATATCAAACTGTAAATGATTTAACTAAACTTTTATAAAAAAATTTAATTTTCTAGTACTTAGAAGGACTGCTTTTCCTAAAAAATTGCCAATTATTTAAACTATTATGTGTGTTGAATTTTTACATATATTTTCTTTTATTGCATTAGACTTGTAAGCTTTATATTCTACAATTAGCCACATAATTTTTAATTCATATGTTTTGATTTTTCCCGGAGCAGCATAATCTCTTTAAAGAGTTAAATCCGATTTTTTAGATTGCTATACACATTTTCAGTCAAATTCCTTAATAAATGTTCTTTTATAACCACATTTGGAATTTATTTTATTTTTGTCTCTAAGGAAAGGGGGAAAAAAACACACACACACACACACATATATATATATATATATATATATATATATCCATGAATAAATAATTTTATCTTTTCTATCTGAATGAACTAATTTTATATATACTATAAACTCCACTAATTTCTGAATAATACGCTCTGATGGTGAGCGCATCAAAGAATACATCATAGAAGTAGTAATACCAGGATTATCAATAGCTCCAATCATATGCCCATGTTTTGATATTTCTACCCGAGAAAATGTAAATAAAAAAAATTAGTTACAGGGGATGGACAAAATAATATGAACACCTGATATATACACAATATTTATTTATTAATAAGGTGTTGGGCCACCATTTGCTTTTAAAACAGCTGCAATTCTTCGCGGAATAGATTCGTAGAGTGTCTGAATAGTTTCCAATGGAATGTTGTCCCATTCTTGTACCAAAACATCCACCAATTGCTTCAATGATGTTGGAGATGGAAATCTGATCCTCACTCTCTGCTCTAAAACTCTCCATAACGGTTCAATTATGTTGAGGTCTGGCCAGGGAAGATGTTTGATGATATTCTGATGCTCCTCAAACCAAGACTGAAACTTTTTGACTGTGTGCATGGGCGCATTATCATCTTGGAATATAGCTGTGTTTGGCAGCAATATGCTAGTTATAGTAAGAACTTCATCATTGAGGATGTCGAGATATTCATTCGCAGTAATCCGGCCAGTGATGTGAATGAGAGGACTAGCTGAATACCACGATATAGCCGCCCAAATCATAACGGAACCCCTCCCCCTTGCTTGACTGTAGGAAGCAGGCAGTCCGGATCGTAGGCTTCTTTTGGGGTTCTTCACACATAAACCCGGCCGTTTGTAGGAAACAATGTAAACGATATTCATTGGACCATACCACATTCTTCCAATCATCAAGTGTCCAGGTTTTATGATCGTGGCACCACTTCTTTCGCAGCTTAGCGTTGGCTTCCGTTATAAAGGGTTTCGCAATTGCAGCCCTTCCATGAATGTTAGCTTTGTGGAGCTCCCGCCGTACTGTTTTTGTGGAAACAGTATTACTCAAGTGAGTGTTGAGTTCTGCTGTCACTTTTGCCGCGGTAGTTTTATGTTGTCCGGCCACAATTCTTTTTAATGTTCGTCGGTCTCTGTCAGTTAACTTTGGGTTTCGCCCACTATTCCTCTTCGCCGGTGATGTTTTACCATGTTCTGTGTATGCTGTCATTACCGTGGATACTGTCGCTCGTGAAACGTTAAACAATTCAGCTGTTTTCGAAACAGACGCTCCCGCTAACCGAGCACCAAAGATTTGCCCTCTTTCGAAGTCTGAGAGATCACACATTTCACCGATCGCTTGTTTTAACCGTCGCGGAACAAAGCGTATAATACACTGAAATATAACCTACAAGACTTGGCACGTAAACTGTGCAATACATACGTGTCGCATTATTTACACGGAAGCATTGTTACCAACATGCAACAAAATCTACTATATTGCATGGTGTTCATATTATTTTGTCCATCCCCTGTACGTACATATCGAGTTTATCATGAGTACTATCATCTCTTTAACAATACTAAGTTGTTTACAAACATAGACATCACTAAGAAAAGAAAATCCATCACCAATATTAATATAAAAATGATTGTAATGTTATAAATATTTAAATTTTGTCTTGTTTGATCTGTACGAGCGAATGCTTGTTTTTCGAAACTTTTTATAGTTTTATATACCTTTTAATAAGTGTGCATATACAGACTGATTCACAGCACCCGTATCAATCCTTTTATTAGGAAACAACACAATACGTACAGCCCCCCCCCCTTCTACGTATTGTGTTGTTTCCTAATAAAAGGGTTGAGAAAAAATTGTGATAACTATACCCAATATGAAGCATCGATTAATATTAATCCCATCCCTCCGAACATACATGGGGTATTGGTTATGGGGGAGTGGGGTGATCTTTGAAATTGCAAATGGGAATGTGGGTCATAAAAGGTATCGTTGGATATATCGTCTAAAAGGAAACAACATTTACTAAGGCATTCTGTTTCTGACGTCTATAGTTTACGCACAACAAATAAAATCATATAAGCATGTGGTTTATGACGTGCGTAGTTTACGCACAATGAAAATTGATCGCAAACGTGGTTTACTTTCTACAATCAAAAGGAAATCCACGAAACATGTTGTTTTTCTGGCGTGCATACCTAGTGTACTTAAATACCGGGTGTACTGTAAATAACAGTATGGTGTGTGAGAACTACAGTGAACTGCGAACTGGTAACACTCATTCTGACACAGCACTCTTCATAAGTGTTCTAAATGTCGATCACCTTGTTTCAGACACGACTCTGCTCTCCGTCTTATATTCGCGGATGCTTGGCGGACGTCAGCACTCATGAGAGATCCACATGCTGCTCTGATTCTGTCATTCATGCAATGTAAAACGAATGACTGTCAGAATGAACAAACGTTCGATTGTCATTTAACTTGCGTGCTAAACCTGCAGTTCCTGTAAGTAGTAGATGGCTTATCTGCTTGCTGCTTTGTGCTGCCTTATTCTCCGCGCTTGTTCTGAAACAGTCTAATAATAACAGTTAAGTGTATCCAATTATCATTGGTTGTGCGTAAACTATGCATATCAGATACACAATGTGCGTCATTGTAGTATTGCAGGTTGGAGAGTGAGACTCGCTTTGATACTAGCAGTGACCTGTGTCCCTTACTGCATGGACTCGTGCAGTAGGTATTAGACTGTTTCCGAGCAAAGACGGAGAATAATGCAGCACTACGCAGAAAGCAGACAAGCCATATATCACTTACAAAACTGCAGGCTTTTCATGTAAGTTAGCTGACAATCGAACGTTCGTTCATTCAGACAGTCATTTGTTTTACATTTCAACCATTAGTCGCGCGTGTTGTTTCAGTGTCAGACATTGCCTGTATGTGGTGTTGCTTTCTGAATGGAATGCCGTTTACAAACGAAGAAGCATTTGACATGCTGATGATACTAGGAGAATTTTGTTGGAAGTGCAGAGCTGCGGCCCGTTTGTGCGCAGAGAGATATCCACTGCGCATCCATCACTCGTACAATGTCTTCCAGCGTCTTGCATGTCGCATGCGCACCAAGCTATTGCAACAGGACACGCAAAAAACGTCGTCGCATCAGACGTCATGTGAGAGACGAAAGGGCTGTTGATGTACTTGCTGCCATGGTAGTTAATCCTCATGTTTCTACACGGAGGATTGCCCGCGACTCAGGATTGTTTCATAATACAGTGTGGAAAATCCTCGCTGATAATCATTAACATCCGTACCATGTACAACTGCACCAAGAACTTGGGAATAATGACATTCCTGAGCGCATTGATTTCTTCAACTGGTACCTTAGCAAGGACCGTGCTTTCCATCGCAGCATTTTGTGGACTGATGGGGCCACATTCAAGAGTATTGGTGACATTAACATACACAATGCCAATTACAGGTCCGCAGCAACCCACATTGGCTCGGTCAATTGGATAACCAGCATGTATGGAGCCTTAATACCTGGTGTGGTCTTCTCGGACATCGTGTCATGGGACCATATTTTTTTGTAGGGCACTTGAATGATGCAGCATATGCAGACTTCCTAGAGAAAATTTTGTATCAGCTGATCGAATATGTCTCTCTCGCTCTAAGATTAACACCGTGGCTTCAACAGGATGGCTGTCTTGCTCACTTTTCATGCAAAGCTCGGCTAGTTGCTGACATGTTATTCCCCAGACGGTGCATCGGACGAATGGGTCCTTTAGCTTGTCCACTACTTTCTCCAGATTTGTTCCCAAATGACTTATTTTTGTGAAGGAGAATTAAAGACATCGTCTACTGCGTGCGTCCAACAAAGAGGGAAGACATGAAGGACAGAATCAGAGCAGCATGTGGATCTCTCAGCTGTGCTGAAGTCCGCCGAGCAACCGCGAACGTAAGAAGGAAAGCAGATTTGTGACTGATACAGAATGGTCGAGATTTAGAACACTTATAAAGAGTGATGTGTGCGAATGAGTGTTCCCAGTTTCCATTACACAGTAGTTCTCTCACACCATTTCGGTATTTACAGTAAAACCGACATCCTTTTGATTGTACGTAAACTAGGTATGCACGCCAAAAAAAACCATGTTTCGTTGATTTACATTTGATTGTNTGCGAATGAGTGTTCCCAGTTTCCATTACACAGTAGTTCTCTCACACCATTTCGGTATTTACAGTAAAACCGACATCATTTTGATTGTACGTAAACTAGGTATGCACGGCAAAAAAAAACCATGTTTCGTTGATTTACATTTGATTGCAGTAAGAATAAAATGTTTTGCTTCAGTTTCATTATGCATAAACTACGCACGTCACAAACCATATGCTTATATGATTGATTTTATTGTGCATAAACTATAGACGTCAGAAACAAAATGCCTTAGTAAATGTTGTTTCCTTCCACACGACCTATCCAACGATACCACGTACAACCCCTTCTGTAATTTGAAATTTCAAAGCTCACCCCTCGTACCCCTACCTACGGTATGTTCGGGGGAATTGAATTACTATGAATCGATGCTTCATACCGGGTATAGTCATCACAATTTTTCGCGAACCGCCGATGTCGTGTTGTTTCCGAGAAAAAGTGGTGATACGGGTGCTGTGAACCAACCTGTATTGTATATGTGCTTATATATATATATGTTCGTAAAATGAAAAATCTAGATAAACAAATAGATAAAGTTGACTATTTCTTGAAAAATCTAGAAATTATAAAAACGGCATATAACGCTCATTATAAAACAAATAAAATGAAAGAAGTTCCTTCAATTCATGAACTGGAAAATATTGACAAAAAGTTGAGGAAGTAGAAGAAGAAAATAAAAAATTACAGCAAATTTTTATTCCTGTTTCTGTTAAAAATTTATATGTATCCCAAAAAAAATCTGACAAAAACTTTTTTTTTTAATATATCTTATTACATGATGAATCAATAATGTATGATGGACCAAAAATAAAGATTGTGATAATGAATTACGAATCAATCCATTAAAAAGTGAAACTATTACTCTAGATAAAGAAATTTCAGGAAGTATGGTTTAAGAGGCATTCGACAAAATTTTTATATTTGTGATACAAAAGTAGATATTGATGATAGTNTTTCAGGAAGTATGGTTTAAGAGGCATTCGACAAAATTTTTATATTTGTGATACAAAAGTAGATATTGATGATAGTTAGTACATTATTCGTCAAGAACATGAATATTAATCAAGAATATGTATTAACAGATGCACTTACTACTTTGTTAACAAAGATACAAAACAAATTTTTGATAATAAATATACTAATGCATATCGTTAAAATTATACCGCTATTGTTTTGTTGACAAATGTATATCAAAAATATAATCCNTTTCAGGAAGTATGGTTTAAGAGGCATTCGACAAAATTTTTATATTTGTGATACAAAAGTAGATATTGATGATAGTACATCATTCGTCAAGAACATGAATATTAATCAAGAATATGTATTAACAGATGCACTTACTACTTTGTTAACAAAAATACAAAACAAATATTTGATACTAAATATACTAATGCATATCGTTAAAATTATACCGCTATTGTTTTGTTGACAAATGTATATCAAAAATATAATCCTTAAAAATGTATAAGTTTAAGTAAATTTTGAAAGTTTAAGGCAAATTAAACAAATAAAAGATATAGTTTAGGTTTGAGAAAATTTTAAACAATAAATTTCAATTAATATATTTTATTAATATTTATTTTAAAAAATTTGCACAGAAAGTTTTTTTAAAAATATTTTTCTTGGAAAATTATTTTGTAGTATATATATGTAGTAAGGACCACTTTTCATCTAATTAAAAACCTTACCCCACGATTTAGATTAAAAATACTTCAAAAAATAAAATTGATAGTTAAAATTTAAATTTTTATAATTTTAAATATAGTATAATCATTTAAATTAAAATATATTTTCTTTAATAATTTAAATTTAGACTTACAATAATAGTTATTATATATAAATTGGAATACATTTTTTAATTAATAATATAATTTGGTTATTCAAATAAAATTTGTGTTTCAATGTGATAACTTAATTTTTAAATTTAGAGCATAGTAAAATATTTTGAATTCATCAGGGTGGTTTTCTACAACTTGAATTTAAATAGTCAATATATAATTTTTAAATTCAAGTTTAATTTAAAACAGTAAATAATTAATATTTAAACTTAATTTTAGATTTGCACTGAAAATATTAAATTTTTAAATTCATCATAGTATATTAAATTTTAAGATTAAAAATAAAAATTTAAATAAATAAAAGAAATTGTGTAATTTCATATCATTAAATAATTTTTGATATAATAAAAATTAATTTCTTAATTAAAATATTTATAGATAAACAATAATGTAAATTATTGGACAGTAATTTAGTTGAAAGTTTAGATTTAAATATTAAATTGAAATTAACTAAATAAAAATATTTTTATTTAAACTATTAGATAATAATTTTGAGTATAATCTGANAAATATTAAATTGAAATTAACTAAATAAAAATATTTTTATTTAAACTATTAGATAATAATTTTGAGTATAATCTGAAAAATAAGAAAGTATGTCCAGGCATAAGGACATGGGGCACAGGCACCAGGCACTGACAGATCGCCATGTTGTGACATCAACTGACCACCATATTGGATCTGGGTGACGACCTCACGCCCATGACTTTGACCCCATACCCATGACCTTAAACCAAAATAATCCCAGAAATTCCCGAAAAATGTAAAAAATCGCAAAAATCTAACATTTTTTTAGAATNTAAAATATATTTTCTTTAATAATTTAAATTTAGACTTACAATAAAAGTTATTATATATAAATTGGAATACATTTTTAAATTAATAATATAATTTGGTTATTCAAATAAAATTTGTTATTCAATGTGATAACTTAATTTTTAAATTTAGAGCATAGTAAAATATTTTGAATTCATCAGGGTGGTTTTCTACAACTTGAATTTAAATAGTCAATATATAATTTTTAAATTCAAGTTTAATTTAAAACAGTAAATAATTAATATTTAAACTTAATTTTAGATTTGCACTGAAAATATTACATTTTTAAATTCATCATAGTAAATTAAATTTTAAGATTAAAAATAAAAATTTAAATAAATAAAAGAAATTGTGTAATTTCATATCATTAGATAATTTTTGATATAATAAAAATTTATTTCTTAATTAAAATATTTATAGATAAACAATAATGTAAATTATTGGACAGTAATTTAGTTGAAAGTTTAGTTTTAATATTAAATTGAAATTAACTAAATAAAAATATTTTTATTTAAACTATTAGATAATAATTTTGAGTATAATCTGAAAAATAAGAAAGTATGTCCAGGCATAAGGACATGGGGCACAGGCACCAGGCACTGACAGATCGCCATGTTGTGACATCAACTGACCACCATATTGGATCTGGGTGACGACCTCACGCCCATGACTTTGACCCCATACCCATGACCTTAAACCAAAATAATCCCAGAAATTCCCGAAAAATGTAAAAAATCGCAAAAATCTAACATTTTTTTAGAATGGGAAGATATCTCGTTACCCCACCTTCCCCCTGCTCAACAATTACAAAAACCCTCCGCCGCCATTCAAACATAAAAAATAAACAAAAATCGCAAAAATAAAAAAAAATTCGAAAAAATCGAGGTATATATAAGAGCACCACACCCTCACCTCCTGTTTATCTCCCCAATAACCCCGACACCCACCCGCACACCCAATCACAAAAAATCCAGCAATAATTACAAAAATCGANACACCCTCACCTCCTGTTTATCTCCCCAATAACCCCGACACCCACCCGCACACCCAATCACAAAAAATCCAGCAATAATTACAAAAATCGAAAACCATTCTAACAGTCGAGGAACATATAACATTACCCCATGCTATCCTGCTAACCCAGCCACCCTAGCCAACACCCCACCCCACACAAATATTCTACCCTGTCATTAAAATAAATCAAAGAACATACAACTTTAATCTTCCCTCCCCATGCTCGACTCCAACACCCCAACCAACACCCCCAACCTTTACCTATCCCCCTCCGAATCATAAAAAACAAACCAAGAAAAATGGCAAAAATTCGAAAAACAATTCTAAAAATCGAGGAAAAAATNGCCACCCTAGCCAACACCCCCACCCCACACAAATATTCTACCCTGTCATTAAAATTAAGAAATATCGCAAAAATGTAAAAATCAAAGAACATACAACTTTAATCTTCCCTCCCCATGCTCGACTCCAACACCCCAACCAACACCCCCAACCTTTACCTATCCTCCTCCGAATCATAAAAAACAAACCAAGAAAAATGGCAAAAATTCGAAAAACAATTCTAAAAATCGAGGAAAAAATTACATGAATTACATACCATATTTGTTGTTGTCGACCTCGACATTGACCCCAAAGACCTTCTACTTGAAAAATTAAAAAAATAGCAATAAACCTTGAACAAAGTAGTAAAAATATCGAGGAAAAAACTTAAATTTCTAATGCGAGAAACCAAGTTGCATGTGTGTGACCCTGATGGTTCGATTCTCATAAATATGGCAGAGCACAGATACTCTGTGGTACGACGATCAGCAGGCGACCAAAGCTCGACATTATTTTGGCTGTTTAGTCTCGAACCATACAAGACAACAATACCAGCTTAAAATACTAACCGGCAATGTCAGTCAACAACACACCCAAACCTTAAGAACCACTTATACCACGCAGTAATTCAAGCCGTCCAGTCTGACGACCATCAAGATAAGCCAACCATAACAACTGTTACCGCCGACCAGCCAGTAAGTGTTGCCATCAATACCTCTTACTGTATCGATTCCACAGGCGATTATAATGCGACAGTTAATGTTAAAGATGGAATGAGTGAACTGAGTCGTGCAGTAGAGTCGGTTCGCGTGAAATAAACACTTGCCAGACTTTCGCGTAAAATCGATGAACTTCAAAGTAAACAGCCCTCAGCTCTAAAAACTGATGGTCATACAACTCCTGTTACAAAGGAAAGTATATTTAATATGAAATACAAAACAGGAAGTTAAGATTATCACGTAGACAACATTGATGAAAATGAGCATAAAGCCAGTGATGGTGCTGAAAATTATGGTGATTTTCTGGATGCTCTGGCACGTTTCTCCACCACATTTGCTGCAACGACTGACATGAAGAAGGCAGAAGATGCTGAGGACACAGGCTACATATTTCCCGAAGACCCGAATGAACTTGTTGATAGACTCAGGCATTTGATTGCTTTGCAACAAGGTGGAGGTTTGTCGCACATTAACGAAATATATTAAATCATTAGTGAACTGAAGGTTGGGGAGTATAAAAGAATACCCCAACTTTTAAGGTCTATAATATCAAAACCAAACAACCTACAACCTTGATTTACCAATGAAATTAACCGTGGAACCATGCAGTTTGTTTACCATACATTCATAAATGTTCAATGTGACCACCACGAGCTGCCCGAACGGCATCTACGCGATAATCAAACTCGTTCCACACTCTTGTCAGCATGTCCGGTGTTACGGATTGGATGGCGTCCGTAATTCTCGTTTTGAGATCGCCAATGTTAGCCGGCAATGGTGGACGAAACACTTGATCCTTTGTGTACTCCCATAGAAAATAAACCGCACGGGGTAAGATCCGGGCTTCTTGGGGGCCAGTGATGAAGAGCCTGGTCACCAGCTGCTCCTCGACCAACCCAGTGTTGCGGCAAAGTCTCTTTCAGGTATCCGCAAACAGCTAGGTGCCAATGGGGTGGCGCAACATCCTGCTGGAAAATAAAGTCCCCCGCCGCCTCTTGTAACTGAGGAAACAACCATTATGTAAGCATGTCCAAATAAGGGATTACAGTAACAGTGGACTCGTGAAAAAAGAAAGGGCCGACAACAGTGTCCTTGGATACATACGAGTATGCATACAGCCATTACGACCATACTTTTGTTATTTTAATGTGGCGCTCTTGGCCATTTCAGCAATTCCGCGCCCCGGCCGCCCAATCGGCAGGGAAGAAGGATCACGCCTTCTCAACACAGGTGTCCCAGCTATTCACCTGAGGTAACCAAGACCGAAGCCCCGTCTTAATACACAAATTCCACCAAGAGCACCCTTCCACAAGGCCTGAGACCCTCGTACTCAGATTACCAAGCGTGTGGTCTGTCCGGAGCACCATCAGGGCCCCTGGCGTCTTGCCAGGATGCTACCAGAGCAAGTGCCTGCTCACTGCTCGGCCCTTCTTTAAGAGGGGGAATCTCTCCAGACCTCCTCCAGCATACGGAGTTAACCACTGCCAACACGAGTCCAACCTCTAGTGATCGGAATATCAGAGAGAACCTCTGATGGGGCCAACCCGATCAGCCTGTGCTCCCACTTATTTTTCATGGCACTAGTGGGTTTACTCATGTCTGATTGCCAAGCCAACAGCCCATAGGCAGGATGATGCAAAAGTACTCTGAAAGAGTGGATTCTGTCATTATCAAAATCCGGAGGTCCTTCCACCATGGGTTACCCAAAAGAGCCTACAGCTCCGGAGTTCTCATTTTCATCACCGTACGTCGTTACCATAAGGCCACCCACTCGCGGACATGAGACACTTGTCCTTTACCATACATTAGAATTTCTTCACCCAGGAAATTCCTGTCTTGAGCCCCTGCAGCCTTAGTGCCAAGTGGTCCAACACCCCGCCAAGTGGTCGGGCCTAGGTACCAACTATCGGCCCAAGCCATCACGGCAAATACCCCTTACCAGTCACGAGGAAACTGGTTCCCATAGAGATACGGGCGGTGGAGCCCAATCCGTGAAAACAGGGGTGGCACGAGAAGCCTTGGGTCACTATGGGTGAAGAGAGGCTATAAGAGACGCATCATCCACCCTTTCTAGAGACGGTGCGGTAAAGGGCTCGGTTACTTTAGCATGGTACTGCCACACCACCTCAAACGACCAACCACCTTCCTCCTGCCGGAGTCACCGTCCCATATCCCTCTGTCCTTGGATACAGCGCAAAACACGTTCACTTTGGGGGGGAAGCGCGCTCGTGTTCGGTGGTTTCATATGGAGGCTCCTGACCCCATATCCGCACGTTGTGCCGGTTCACCTTACCATTTGTACGGAGCGTCGCTTCATCTCTAAAAACCAGCTTATACATAAAGGCATCACCTACTTCGTTCTGGGCAAGACCGAACGCTTAGAAATCACGTCTCAGTTCTTTATCCCTTTCAGAAAGAGCCTGCACAAGCTGTAACCTGTATGGTTTGTATAGCAATCGCTTTCGCAACACTGTCCATACCGTCGATTGAAGGATGTGCATTTCCCGGCTAGCTTGTCGAGTTGATTTTCTCGGACTGCGAACGAATGCTTGTTGAATCCGTTGCACATTCTCTTCGGGCACACGCGGCCACCCGGAACTTTTGCCTTTGCAAAGGCACCTGTGTCACGGAACTGTCGAAACCAACGTACGATACTCCACCTATCGGTGACGTCCGTATTTGCGACGGAATTCACGTTGAACAGTCGTAACCGATTCACATTTAGCAAAAACTGAATAACACAGAACGCCTTCTGTTGTTCCGTCGCCATCGTGATGCGGACTCTCACTCACCACCTAAAACCGAGAGTTACGAAGGCTATCCGAACCGTAACACCGGACATGCTGACAAAAGCGTGAAACGAGTTTGATTATCGCGTAGATGTCGTTCATTTATGAATGTACTACCTGTGGCCGCGGCTTTCCTCGCGTGGACTACAGAATTATTGTTTAGGTTTTTTTAAAAATAAAGTTGAATTTTACTTGGTGTTAATCTTCTATACTCTATACATATTATAAAACTCAACGTCTCGGTGAATTAAATGGTAAAAACACTTATTAGTATTTCTCTGTTTTATATATATATGCTACCGTGGAGTTTTTTTTAGGTATTTTTATTCTACACAATTCTTTACTACATGATATTGTTCCATTTTTAACGGTTTAGACAGCGTATTGCAAGAGAGTGCGCTGGCGGCAAACTTTTTTCCGTCTTGATTCACTATTATCGTTTGTACATTTTTGAGATATTTTCTCGCGATAAAAAAGTATCCAATATCACCTTTCAGCCCTCCAGCTATTTCTGTGCAAGAAATTACGTCGATCTGTTGCTCGGTTGCTCGGTTGCATTGTTATTCCCTTTTGTGTATTTTTCATTTTCCAATAAACATTTCTCCGAGGGAATGAGATATTTTCTCGGGATAAAAAGTAGCCTATGTCACTTCCCGGCCCTCCAACTATCTCTGTACACAAAATCACGTCGATCGGTTGCTCCGTTGCGACGTGAAAGAAGGACAAACAAACAAACAAACAAACACACGTTCGCATTTATAATATTAGTTAGGATGGTAAACAAACTTCACGGTTCCACGGTTCATTTGATTGGTCAATCAAGGTTGTCCGTTGTTTGGTTTTGATATTATAGACCTTCAAAGTTGGGGTANTACATAAAGGCATCACCTACTTCGTTCTGGGCAAGACCGAACGCTTAGAAATCACGTCTCAGTTCTTTATCCCTTTGAGAAAGAGCCTGCACAAGCTGTAACCTGTATGGTTTGTATAGCAATCGCTTTCGCAACACTGTCCATGCCGTCGATTGAAGGATGTGCATTTCCCGGCTAGCTTGTCGAGTTGATTTTCTCGGACTGCGAACGAATGCTTGTTGAATCCGTTGCACATTCTCTTCGGGCACACGCGGCCACCCGGAACTTTTGCCTTTGCAACGGCACCTGTGTCACGGAACTGTCGAAACCAACGTACGATACTCCACCTATCGGGACGTCCGTATTTGCGACGGAATTCACGTTGAACAGTCGTAACCGATTCACATTTAGCAAACTGAATAACACAGAACGCCTTCTGTTGTTCCGTCGCCATCGTGATGCGGACTCTCACTCACCACCTAAAACCGAGAGTTACGAAGGCTATCCGAACCGTAACACCGGACATGCTGACAAAAGCGTGAAACGAGTTTGATTATCGCGTAGATGTCGTTCATTTATGAATGTACTACCTGTGGCCGCGGCTTTCCTCGCGTGGACTACAGAATTATTGTTTAGGTTTTTTTAAAAATAAAGTTGAATTTAATTGGTGTTAATCTTCTATACTCTATACATATTATAAAACTCAACGTCTCGGTGAATTAAATGGTAAAAACACTTATTAGTATTTCTCTGTTATATATATATATATATATATATATGCTACCGTGGAGTTTTTTTAGGTATTTTTATTTTACACAATTCTTTACTACATGATATTGTTCCATTTTTAACGGTTTAGACAGCGTATTGCAAGAGAGTGCGCTGGCGGCAAACTTTTTTCCGTCTTGATTCACTATTATCGTTTGTACATTTTTGAGATATTTTCTCGCGATAAAAAAGTAGCCAATATCACCTTTCAGCCCTCCAGCTATTTCTGTGCAAGAAATTACGTCGATCTGTTGCTCGGTTGCTCGGATGCATTGTTATTCCCTTTTGTGTATTTTTCATTTTCCAATAAACATTTCTCCGAGGGAATGAGATATTTTCTCTGGATAAAAAGTAGCCTATNTCCCTTTTGTGTATTTTTCATTTTCCAATAAACATTTCTCCGAGGGAATGAGATATTTTCTCGGGATAAAAAGTAGCCTATTTCACTTCCCTGCCCTCCAACTATCTCTGTACACAAAATCACGTCGATCGGTTGCTCCGTTGCGACGTGAAAGAAGGACAAACAAACAAACAAACACACGTTCGCATTTATAATATTAGTTAGAATGGTAAACAAACTTCACGGTTACACGGTTCATTTGATTGGTCAATCAAGGTTGTCCGTTGTTTGGTTTTGATATTATAGACCTTCAAAGTTGGGGTATNCACGGTTCATTTGATTGGTCAATCAAGGTTGTCCGTTGTTTGGTTTTGATATTATAGACCTTCAAAGTTGGGGTATTCTTTTATACTCAGCCTGTATCTAATAATGGGATGAACTGAATTCTTCTGATATTGTATTGTGTAAAATAAGCTTAACATTTTAAAAATGAAATAATAATGTTTTAATATTTTTGTATTGTATCTTTTCATCCCACATAACTTTAAAGTAGTACTTTTAGCACTTGACTATTAAAGTGAAGTAAATATCCACATACAGAATATTAATGAAGAGTTGAAGTATACAAAATGAATAGATAGTGGACTGCCTATAAAACGTTAATTTAGTTGATATGTACAAATTTGGATACACTTGGTGTATGAATGTATTTTCTATATGTATGGGTGGCGACAGGCGACAAACCGAAGGATTAATTGAGGGATTGGGATTGACGGAAGAATTGGCGAGGATTGCGGAGTGGGATTGCTGAGGATTGGTTTGTATAGTTGAGGATTGGTGATGATCGCGGAGGATTGGTGAGGATTACAGAGAAGGGTCTTGGAGAAGGATTGCTGAGGATTTTGGTGGAGGAGGAAGAAAATGAGGAGAAGTCAGTCTGCAGGAGTCAGGAGCCAGCCTGCAGGAGTCAGCTGGCAGGAGTCAGCTGGCAGGAGTCAGTCGGTAGGAGTCATTTGGCAGGAGTCAGTTGGCAAGAGTCGGTCTGCAGGAGTCAGTCTGCAGGAGTCACTCGTAGGTTGTTACGGGTGGTCGATGTGGTTGGCTGGTCTGCTTGGTTGGCCTTTTCGGCTGGTGTGATTTTTGGTATGGACCTTTGTTATTGTCTGCTAGGAATGGCATGTCTGTATGACTGGTCGGCATTAACAGTTGTTATGGTTGGCTTATCGTGATTGTCGTTAGACTGAACGGCTGGAATGGCTGCATGGTGTGGGTGGTTCGTAGGTTTGGGCGTGTTGTTGACTAGCATGGCAGGTTTGTATGTTAGGCTAGTATTGTTGGCTTGTATGGTTGGAGGCTTGCCGTCTGAGCAGCCAATAAAAAAGTGGCGAGGGTCGGTTGCCTGCTGATCCTCGTACCACAGAGTGGCTGTGCTCTGCCATCTTTATGAGAATCGAACCCTCAAGGTCACACACATCCAGCTTTGTTTTTCACATTAGGTATGTANGTGCTCTGCCATCTTTATGAGAATCGAACCCTCAAGGTCACACACATCCAGCTTTGTTTTTCACATTAGGTATGTAATTTTTTCAATGTTTTTTAGGTTTATTCGATTTTTTTTAATTTTTTTAGTTCAAGTTCTTTAGGGTTAATGTCAAGGTCGGCAACAACCAACATGGTGGTAGGAGTCATCAATGNGATTTTTTTAGTTCAAGTTCTTTAGGGTTAATGTCAAGGTCGGCAACAACCAACATGGTGGTAGGAGTCATCAATGTAATGTTGTCTATTTTGTAAAATAGTTTTTTCGAATGTTTTTGCGATTTTTCTTTATTTTTTACGATTGGTAGGAGGATAAGTGAGGGATGGGGATGTTAGTTAGGATGGTTTGGGTTGAGTGGGCGAAGGGTGTGCTAACGTTATTGTTCCTAGATTTTTAGAATTTTTGCGATTTTTCTCAATTTTTTATGATTGGGAGGGTGAATCTAAGGGTGGGGTGATGGTGTTGGCTAGGGTAGTGTGGTTAGTGACGGGAGGGTGGAGTAACATTATATATTCCCCTATCGTCAGAATTTTTTAGATTTTTTATGATTAGGTGTGCGGGTGGAGGTGGAGGGTTAGGTTTATGGCGAGCGGGAGAGGATAGTGGTGCGATGTTATATGTTCCTTAGATTTTTAGAATTGTTTTAATTTGTTGCTATTTTTAAAACTTGTTTTTAATTTTTTGTGATTTTTTGAGTTCAAGGTCATTAAAGGTTACAAGCACGGGTCAAGGTCACGGGTGTGAGGTCAACGTCAGTCAGATCTAATATGGTGGTCGGGTGACATCACAACATGGCTGTCGGTCGGTGCCTGGCGCTAGTGGCCTGTGCCCTTATGNATCTAATATGGTGGTCGGGTGACATCACAACATGGCTGTCGGTCGGTGCCTGGCGCTAGTGGCCTGTGCCCTTATGTCAAAACATACTTTCTTATACGACTATAATACATTTAAATTATTTAATTTATTAATAATCATTCTTTTAATTTGATATATTAAATGCTAACTTTNTACGACTATAATACATTTAAATTATTTAATTTATTAATAATCATTCTTTTAATTTGATATATTAAATGCTAACTTTGATTATAATAAATTTCCATCTAAATTATTAAATTTAATTATTAAATAAAAACTCATTTTGATTTAAATTATTAGATGCCAGTTTTAATTACCACGAAAAGTGGTCCTTACTACTCCTTACATATACCACTATAGTAGAAGGATATTTTTATATTTTCTAAGGAAATGTAATCTTCCTAGAACACTTATACACTGAGAGATGCGTATTCTTGCCAACAGTGATTTTACTTAAACTAAGACTGTAAAATAGCAAATTTGCTGTATTTTCTGAAGCAATTTACGACATTGGTTAGTTTTGTGATATAAAAAGAGGTCGTCGTTGATGAGTTGAAAAAAATTAATGTTAGAAATATGCTTACCGTTTGCATGTCTGAAGCTGGAAAACATCGGCGTAATGCTAATTTACGTCAAGATTCTTTACCGTCGAGCAATATGAATTTCTTAAAACGTACGTTTGTCGACGGAGGGAAAATGCGAAAATGTAAAAAAGGAATTTGCTAACAATGATGAGCACTCTTGGCCCTTCATTTTATATCTTAGATAATCAAAATGGGACCGAATCGGTGAGAACAATTTAAAAAATAAATAAAAAAAATAAAGTGCACTACTGGAANAAAAAATAAAAAAAATAAAGTGCACTACTGGAATTTAATAGCAAATTATATTTAATTTTGGTGACTCAATCCGTACCCCAGTTCGTCGAGAGAGACGTATATTTCTTGCGTATCCAGTAGGTTAAGAAATAGTTTATCAATTTAACATAAGTATTACGATTGTGCTGTGTATGAGTAAAGTAATATTCCTTACGGGATGNAATTTAACATAAGTATTACGATTGTGCTGTGTATGAGTAAAGTAATATTCCTTACGGGATGCAATACCACAAATTAATTATAACATACTGTAATTGTATTTGGATTTCATTTGCGTTAGGCGCGCACTTTTTACATTATTTATTTGCTAGNAAATTATAACATACTGTAATTGTATTTGGATTTCATTTGCGTTAGGCGCGCACTTTTTACATTATTTATTTGCTAGTAACCATACAATTTTTTAGAAAGTGACTGTATATGGAATTACAATAAGGCGACGTTTAAGAAAAGCTGTGAACTTATTCGAGAACTGGGAGGGCGACCATTGCTTTAAGTTTTCGCCATCGCCTTCCCCGGCAGGGAAAGAGAGCCGAAGGCCCACAAAGAGTGCACGTCTCAGTTAGCTTAGAGTGTGCCGGAGAGTGCGAGAGTGTATCGTACAACAACGCCAACAAATTATCTAGCACGAGACGTGTATGCGTGACGACACTAGAACTCTTTAGAACGCCACAAATAAAGACGTTACCAAATTTAATATTGTCACATTGTATTACCAGAATAATTCGGTATTAAGTGTACTGACAAATCTCTGAAAACTGTGCTACGTGTTCTACAGTCCGGCGAATTTTCATGTCCGGCTCATCAAGGCTGGAAGAGACAAAACAAGCATCATTCATACACCCCTTCTTACACTTAATTAGGTTCAAGCTGCTCTCGCTGGAAAACTGGATAATGTAGTGCAAATAATATGTAAAGGTATAAACAACANCTTAATTAGGTTCAAGCTGCTCTCGCTGGAAAACTGGATAATGTAGTGCAAATAATATGTAAAGGTATAAACAACAACACAGCGAAAACAATGGAAATACTAACATACTATTTGCAGAAATCTGAACGCAGCAGATACGCTTCAGAAAAAAAATTCATTAATAATATTTTTGACAGAATATTTGCAATTACATTTGAACATCGTAAGCAAATGAAAAACCATAGCTGTTTCTGCAAGAATGTGGCTCCAAATTACAACCAAAATTTCATATCAATTTTTTTAATTAGAGGCCTCAGGCAACACTAGACCCTATCGTGATAGAAAATTAAGTTAGCTAATTTAGCAGCGAAAAGTAATTCTAAAAATACAGTATTTTAAAAATTTTCACACTTTAAATATGTCTTTTGAATTAAAGGTTTCTTAAATGATTTTCATGTTTAGGCACCAATACAAAATACCCAACCGTTTCAGTTCACGTGTTTTCTANCATTCTTTTAATTTGATATATTAAATGCTAACTTTTATTATAATAAATTTCCATCTAAATTATTAAATATAATTATTAAATAAAAACTCATTTTGATTTAAATTATTAGATGCCAGTTTTAATTACCACGAAAAGTGGTCCTTACTACTCCTTACATATACCACTATAGTAGAAGGATATTTTTATATTTTCTAAGGAAATGTAATCTTCCTAGAACACTTATACACTGAGAGATGCGTATTCTTGCCAACAGTGATTTTACTTAAACTAAGACTGTAAAATAGCAAATTTGCTGTATTTTCTGAAGCAATTTATGACATTGGTTAGTTTTGTGATATAAAAAGAGGTCGTCGTTGATGAGTTGAAAAAAATTAATGTTAGAAATATGCTTACCGTTTGCATGTCTGAAGCTGGAAAACATCGGCGTAATGCTAATTTACGTCAAGATTCTTTACCGTCTAGCAATATGAATTTCTTAAAACGTACGTTTGTCGACGGAGGGAAAATGCGAAAATGTAAAAAAGGAATTTGCTAACAATGATGAGCACTCTTGGCCCTTCATTTTATATCTTAGATAATCAAAATGGGACCGAATCGGTGAGAACAATTTAAAAAATAAATAAAAAAAATAAAGTGCACTACTGGAATTTAATAGCAAATTATATTTAATTTTGGTGACTCAATCCGTACCCCAGTTCGTCGAGAGAGACGTATATTTCTTGTGTATCCAGTAGGTTTAGAAATAGTTTATCAATTTAACATAAGTATTACGATTGTGCTGTGTATGAGTAAAGTAATATTCCTTACGGGATGCAATACCACAAATTATAACATACTGTAATTGTATTTGGATTTCATTTGCGTTAGGCGCGCACTTTTTACATTATTTATTTGCTAGTAACCAAACAATTTTTTAGAAAGTGACTGTATATGGAATTACAATAAGGCGACGTTTAAGAAAAGCTGTGAACTTATTCGAGAACTGGGAGGGCGACCATTGCTTTAAGTTTTCGCCATCGCCTTCCCCGGCAGGGAAAGAGAGCCGAAGGCCCACAAAGAGTGCACGTCTCAGTTAGCTTAGAGTGTGCCGGAGAGTGCGAGAGTGTATCGTACAACAACGCCAACAAATTATCTAGCACGAGACGTGTATGCGTGACGACACTAGAACTCTTTAGAACGCCACAAATAAAGACGTTACCAAATTTAATATTGTCACATTGTATTACCAGAATAATTCGGTATTAAGTGTACTGACAAATCTCTGAAAACTGTGCTACGTGTCCTACAGTCCGGCGAATTTTCATGTCCGGCTCATCAAGGCTGGAAGAGACAAAACAAGCATCATTCATACACCCCTTCTTACACTTAATTAGGTTCAAGCTGCTCTCGCTGGAAAACTGGATAATGTAGTGCAAATAATATGTAAAGGTATAAACAACACACAAGGAAAACAATGGAAATACTAACATACTATTTGCAGAAATCTGAACGCAGCAGATACGCTTCAGAAAAAAAATTCATTAATAATATTTTTTACAGAATATTTGCAATAACATTTGAACATCGTAAGCAAATGAAAAACCATAGCTGTTTCTGCAAGAATGTGGCTCCAAATTACAACCAAAATTTCATATCAATTTTTTTAATTAGAAGCCTCAGGCAACACTAGACCCTATCGTGATAGAAAATTAAGTTAGCTAATTTAGCAGCGAAAAGTAATTCTAAATATACAGTATTTTAAAAATTTTCACACTTTAAATATGTCTTTTGGAATGAAAGGTTTCTTAAATGATTTTCATGTTTAGGCACCAATACAAAATACCCAACCGTTTCAGTTCACGTGTTTTCTANGAAAGGTTTCTTAAATGATTTTCATGTTTAGGCACCAATACAAAATACCCAACCGTTTCAGTTCACGTGTTTTCTATCAAATCGCTCCAAATCACTTTGGTCTCTAAGCATTAACCGTATTAGTGAATCAAGTCGGGAAAATAGATTAACGCCAGCGCGCTCTCATGGAATACGCTGTCTAATCTTTTAGAGATATATAAAATCATGTACGAAAGAATTGTGTAAAATTAAATGATCTAAAAAAAAGTCAGCGGAAGCATATATCTATATTAAATAGATAAGTAGTAATAAGCGTATTTACAATTTAGATTACGCAGTAAAAACCAACGGAAAATTCACTGTCTTTTCTAACAATAAAGAACTCAATCTTTATCAAAATTAAATAATTCATAATGAAAACTGTTTAATGTAGATAAGAATGTCCTTTACAGCATACAATTATCGCCAATACTTTAAAAGTTATGAAAAGTTTTGTGAAAAAGTAATTTCTAAAATCGAGACACGCGCGCACGGACCTATACGCGGGCGGGGTTTGGTGGCGCGGGGTGGGGCTGATGAAGTCAATGCATCATTAAAAATATCGTACCTTTGGCCCAACGTAACAAACCTAGCACTCAAAACAAACATGAGAGTACTTATGACTTCAGAAGATAACAGCATGTTTGCTGACATGCTACTGAAAGTCGGAATTGGAGAGCTTCCAATGGATTGTGGAAAAATTTCTCTCAATAGTGATATATGTATTTCAATCACCGACCACCAACAACTGATAGATAACGTATACCCTGAAATACATGACCTTTCAAATAAGACACTATCATGGTTCAAAGAAAGAGCGATATTATCGCCTACTAATGAACAAGTTGAAAAAAATGAATGAATTAGTGCTCGCAAAATTCAATGCACAAACACAAGTCTATTACTCAGTAGACACAGTACTCGACAGTGAAGAAGCTGTGCACTATCCCACAGAATTTCTTAATTCATTGAATCCTTCTGGCATGTCACCACACAAACTAATTTTAAAAGTTGGAGCTCCCATAATTTTATTGCGAAATATAAATCCACCGAAATTATGCAACGGGGCTCGATTACAAATAAAAAGACTAAACAGTTATCTCATTGAAGGTACTATTCTAACAGGTTGCGGTACTAAAGAAACTGTTTTAATACCTAGAATACCAATGATTCCCTCGGATTTGCCTTTTAATTTTGTAAGAGTCCAATTTCCAATAACAGTTTGTTTTCGTATGACCATAAATATGGCACAGGGTCAAGCACTTAATGTGGCTGGAGTTGATTTTAGTGGAGCATGTTTTTCACACGGACAACTATACGTAGCCCTTTCGCGTGTCACGTCAAACATAAATCTTTTTGTGCTGGCGGTCGGAGGCAAAACGTNAGCATGTTTTTCACACGGACAACTATACGTAGCCCTTTCGCGTGTCACGTCAAACATAAATCTTTTTGTGCTGGCGGCCGGAGGCAAAACGATTAATGTTGTATACATAGAAATTTTCTAAGCCACTATCATATAATATTGTTATATTAGAGATGTATGCATGTGGATAAAGCGAAGGAGGTAGGTATATCAGGATCGTGGTAAATGGAGGTTCGTAATCTCTGCCCACCCCTCCCCCTTTTTTTTTACAAAGGAAATGAAAATCGATAATTTGTTGCCCATTCGCAAATTTGGTTGTTGAAACATACATGTGGTCGTTGAAAAGTGTGAAAGTCAGCAAAAATCGCTTTAAGTGGCCCTCTGTTTACGATGTTCACTCTTCTGTAAAACAGTGTTTGAAACTACAGCGACAATGCTGTATCTTTTCTGAACAGACTGCTGTATTATAACCCTATAGTCATCGCTTCAAATTCGAATAAAACAGTTCACACGCTAAGCTTATTTATGTTATTTTCCATCGCTAACACAAAACTTACTTACGGCTGGACGCGACCTTGAAGCGTTTATAAAAAGGTTTACCAGGGTGGCCCCTTAACTCACACTTCTGCTTTGCTTGATTACGGGAGATAGCCCTCGCATGCCACAGCAAATATCGGCTCACGCATTTGACCTTCTAACGCCTGACAACCGACTACAATACCAGATGACCCTGAAATAATCACTGAAGGCTCACATGTTTACAGCGGAAACACGGAACTACGCAGTTATTTACAAGCGACTAACTAGGAGAGGAATTTTAGTTATCAGCACAACTATTGATTTGCATTTAATAGAAAATCATTTAAATCAACCTATCCAAATAATTCTTGCCAACAACATAAGCGTCAACGTTGACACGAATACTGCCAGTGGTGTTGGCATCAACTTAATAAATGTGCGAAGTTCAAACTGTAGATCATTAAAGTTAGTTTTTTATTTTGTTGTATGTACATTGTGGTAAGCGTCTACATTAGCGACATGTTTATGATTTTTATAACTTCACAGTGTCAGTCGACGAATCTATCCCAACAAAGAGACAGTGCCGGTTTGACATACTTCATTCTCTCACCCTAGGCAGTGTGTTTCCCCCCCCCCCCCAACTCATTTCGCCACAAGGCCATAATCCGTTTTACAAAATAAACTGTATCAGCGTGCATCATTTGCAAAGAAATAAATGATACACTATAAAAAAACATAGCTATTTTCACTTATTTTAGCGCAGTAGACACGTGAAATGAACAGATTATTGATAGAATCAGCGAAGGGTATTGTTTTAGTAAAATGTAATTTTAAACATTTAATAACTCAGAATTTTATGATTATATATCAAACATACCAGCGGTTTTGAATTAGATCAGTGCTTCTAAAATGCAAAACGGATAAACTCTCTTTATGATAGATTCAGTAATATGCATAAATATTTTACGATAAAACTATAAAAATATACATGAAGTTTCATTGCGTTGTACCTCTCAATATACACTTTTTACATTTTATGAGACCCTACATCTCGAACAGTTTGTCCTACATTTTATCAACAACATCTGGAAGGAAACCTGCGCAAGTCATCTTACTTTACAAAAATTTACGTTGTACTTTCTTCGGTGAGATGTCAATGATATTATTACGCGCTGGCGCGAGCGCTATGCGCGGTCCGGCTATGAGAAGGGGGGGGGGGGCACCTCGACCCTCCCCTTCTTCCAGACTGACTTGCTCGCTGCCCCTTCGCTCGCCCGGGGATGATTGGCAGCGGCGAGACCTGGCTGGCGTCACAGCCCCTCCTCCGCCCTCCAGCTGGAGAAGCCGAAATATTAGAGGATGCGCAAGAATATTCTGGGGACTAGAACCCTCGGCGCAACGAGGCATTTAGAGAAATTTCTGGGCGATGGTCTATGACCCTATAAATACAAGCCACAGCTGGACTGTCGGCAGTATTTTTGTGGAAGCCAGTTAGTTGAGTGCGGTTATTGAGCGACCTGTAAAGTACGGACGAGGACGGGAGATTGCGAGGCGACGGCGGATTAAGTGTTTGTGGTGTGAATGGAAGAGAGAGAGAATGAAACCCGACGAGTGAAGGCTACTGTGCATGAGGGCGCTGGGAGAACTCTAGAACATTGCGGACTGGTGGGACCTGGACTAAACTGAGGTGGCACTGAATAACATGTGAGACGGACTTTATTGAAAATATTGGAACACTCAAATACGGACATATAATTTGTAAAATAATTGAATAGGTTTTGTTACCCGGTCTAATGGGATTCATTTCTAATTATTTACTTACATTAATTTCTTTGAAGTAAATTGTAAAATATAAATTGTAAATTTAAAGTCATTAATCGTAAACAGAAAATTATATCAATTTATTGTGAGATGTTGAGTCGCGAGGATTTTGTTTGTAGTTATTGTAAATAGAATAAGGAAATCATAATTAACTCTTTTATTTAGTTGAGACCTCCATCCTTTAACGAACTTGGTTTAACCCGCTGACTTTGAGAGATGTTTGTAACATTATCATAATTGTAGTAGATTATTTTTAATTTTTCCCCTTCGATGTAAAGAAATAGAAATGGCATTCAGTCTGTCTGGGTCTGTGCTTGACCGGAGGCTGTTGTTAATTTTCTTCATCACTATTTAGAAGCCGAGTGTATTCTTAATATACAAGTTATTTTTTGTGAAAATTTACCCAGTGTGCCCGCCCTANGCACTATTTAGAAGCCGAGTGTATTCTTAATATACAAGTTATTTTTTGTGAAAATTTACCCAGTGTGCCCGCCCTAGACAACTGTCTATGTATCCTAGGTCTAAATCCAGCCGAGATGCTGTGAGAAGTTAATTTTTAAGCGTGACGAAAAATACATAAATGGGAAACATAATATCAATAAAGCAGTATTTTTAATCCAACATTGTAATGAAAGTCAATATTTTTAACCATTTACAAACTACAAAAAAATAAAAATAAAAATAAAAAAAACGAAAATTGAAATGTAATTAAAGGAAATTAAGGTTTTTAAAGTGAAGTTTGCGAGTAGACTAAACCAAAGTATACATAATAGCTTTTAGATAACAGTTGCAGGACGTCAGGTGTCGCCATAAGAAAGCACTGAAACGGGCCACCTCCCAAGACTGTGATATACGTTCGCGGGCAGCTGAATTTCTTGCAAATCATACCTATATCCGTAGGATATTATTACACACGATGAAAACCAATGGATTAAACTACAGAAGCCACTGTGTACTTTTCTTCTTTCCCTTGAGAAAACTGCGCAGGAAATCCCTAAAAATTGCATTTTTTTACTATTTTCCACTATTTTTTTTTCTCTCTGAATGTACAGGTGGTCCATAAAGTCCCGTTGACATTACAAACGGTTACCACAAACACACAAAAATAGTTACAAGGTTGCGGTTTTCACCAAAGCGTTCCACATGACTGAAAGTTTGTGTCTATAATCACGCCGCTTCAATGTGAGCCCCTTTTTGTTGCCCTCAGGATGTCCAGGCGATACTCCAGTTCTGATAGCGGCACTGACACGCTCAATACCTTCCGTGATCCTTAATTTCAGTTCTATTATGTCAGGAACTGAAGTTTCGTACACATAATCCTTGACGTAACCCCACAAGAACAATTTTAATGGTGTTACATCTGGAAAGCGTGGAGGCCAGGCAACCGGTCCATCACGGCCGACTCATCTGTTTGGAAACGTTTCATCAAGAACGCGCCTTACATTATGTCTTCAATGAGGCGGCTCGCCATCTTCTTGGAAGATTATGTTTGGTTGCACCTCCTCTACCTGGGGAGAAACATAAAGTTTCAGAATGTCCTGGCAAGTGTGCCCCGTAATGCTATTTTCCGCAAAAAAAAAAAAGCCCGATTCCCATGTCTTGGACGTCACTGTCTTGTTCAACAGCGTTAAGCATAGCGCAGGCACTTTCGAAACGCCGACATTGCTCATATGACTGCAGAGCCTGAGCACGTTGGACTTTGTAGGCATACAGACATAAATGTTTATGTAGCACTTTGTGCACTGCTGAACTCGGCATGTGCAATTTCCGTGAAGCACGATGAAGTTATTTCTGGGGGCTCCGTACGAATGCTGTTCGAACATTGTCGATTGTTTCTTCAGATACGCCGGGCCGTCCACCACGAGGTAGGCCATGGACTCTACCGATCTCTTTAAAGTTTTTCACCCATCGAAGTATACTTGGCTTGGTNAAAGCCCGATTCCCATGTCTTGGACGTCACTGTTTTGTTCAACAGCGTTAAGCATAGCGCAGGCACTTTCGAAACGCCGACATTGCTCATATGACTGCAGAGCCTGAGCACGTTGGACTTTGTAGGCATACAGACGTAAATGTTTATGTAGCACTTTGTGCACTGCTGAACTCGGCATGTGGGGGCTCCGTACGAATGCTGTTCGAACATTGTCGATTGTTTCTTCAGATACGCCGGGCCANACGTAAATGTTTATGTAGCACTTTGTGCACTGCTGAACTCGGCATGTGGGGGCTCCGTACGAATGCTGTTCGAACATTGTCGATTGTTTCTTCAGATACGCCGGGCCATCCACCACGAGGTAGGCCATGGACTCTACCGATCTCTTTAAAGTTTTTCACCCATCGAAGTATACTTGGCTTGGTAAGGTGCAGTACGATATTGACGTCAATAATTTCGTTGCACTGTTATCGGGAACTTGCTCTCCGCATACCACATCACACATTGAACTTTCTGCTGAGGTGTTGCCATCGTGCATCAATCAAATCCTGCAATAAAAGAAAAGCTCTTATAGAAAAGAAACATGGACCTTATTACAGATTTTGCAGAATATCGCAACATTCTAACTCTTTTTGTGTGTTTCTGGTAACCCTTTTGAAATGGCAACGGGAGTTTATGGACATTCTGTATTTAATAGCACAAAGGTAAAAATTGGTGGCTGTAGATATTAATGTTTTACCTTTCGTGGAAACAGTCCTATTCCCTTAACATTTATTTGCTGAGATATACATATACGCGCAAACACTGATTTTACAGACAATAGTTTGCTTGGGAGCCCCATTAAGGATCAAATTGAAAGCTAGTACGAGAAATCTCGCAGTGACAGAACAGACTAACATGGATTTATTCTTTTCATACCCACTTTAATTTATGGTTAAAGTCTATTCGCGGTATTTTCACATTTTTGAATCAAACCATTGAAAAAAATCACTCAGCGTATGACGTGTTGGGTTGTTTCCCAAATACTTAAAGTATCAGAAGTGTTTTATACTCGTGTTAATAAAAATGTACATAATATTTAGTTAAATCCAATTTTTACTTTTATCTCGTCTTCAAATTATAATATTTAATTATTAATTAGAATGGATAAGAACATAGAGAAAAGAGGCTTGTTGGTAATACGTAATGAGAAACAGTCAAAATTCAAAATATTATTCAATTGAGTGCGCACAGATGCGGTGCGTTGTCCCTTTAGTGTACTTTTATAGACTTAACTAAGCTTTATTTGCATAAAGCGGAGGAATAGTCTGAAAGCAGAATTTTAGCAGGGCTTCAGATAAGTTTGAAGTAATCTTTAATGGACTATACAAATGTTGCAAATAACATTTTTGAAGCGCACTGTACCTAAGCCGGCAGTGCACGTGTCTCATTACCACAACCACTGTAGGCTTTATGTTAGGTTATAGTAATATGAGCCAGTCGTAACTTATAACAGTAACAGGGTTTACGAATCAGTTACCCACCAGGAAGATCACTGGACATTGAGCTAATCAGTGTACAGTACCGGCTACAAGTATCCTTTCGTTGCGTTATGTACACAATTGAGGCCACTGACAACTGGGTCTGAGTGGCTGGAATCTTTCTTACTTCACGAGTCAGAGAGAATAAATAAAACTATCATTGCGATCTGGTAGAAAACACGAAGCTTTACAGTTATTATCCGGCCAATCAGTCTTTACGAGAGTGCCATGGGATACTCATGTCGGTTGTACGGCATGCCAAATGTTCCATTTTCTTTGGCGATTCTTTAAACATCTTCAGTAAATAGACCAGCGTTGCAGGGAATTACACTAATAGGTACAACAGCCATGTGTAGCGTGCAGGATTTAGTGACAGCTTGTTCTATGTACTTGCATTAGCGCAAAAACTTTAACAGTTTAGTATAAAAAATTATACTTACCATATTGTACCGGAAGGTGGGCTGATGAACCGTAAAATAGTGTGGGTTTTACCAATGCAGGTTTGAGGTGGAAGTGACACTATTTTCAACATATTATGGAGGATGGGGTACGTGCACACTGCCCGCCTCCCCATATATATGCACCTCATTGGTGGGAAAATCAAAACACGTATAAAATAAAAGTAATACGATATTTTATGAATACAATAGCATAATGTGAAAATGCTTCTTTACGCACCCAGATATAGCTGGGATTCAGCCATTAAATACTGTATACGCGTTCGTGAGTACGTCTGGAACACGTCCTAGTTTCATGTGGCGTTAGCACCAAATTATTGTAAATGGTACGTTACAAATACACGTAATTGGAGTGGTGTGTATCCATTTAGTCCACAAGAGAGTTGTTCAATTGCCCATGACCCATTTCCTTAACCTACTGGCCGAAAGACTTCGCACATGGCGCTATAGCAAAGGATGTGTAACTGTTACACAAGCAATTTGGAGTTACTGTATTTTGGATATTCATATACACATTGCTTGGGCAAATGTATGTTTGACCTAACATACTGTTGTTCTGTCTGAAAGTGCCAACAGACTACAAAAGTTTTTTAAGAAAGTAATTTGGTTTAACACAAATTTTGCTGCCCCTACAAAACATTCAAATCCATTTCTAGTTGTTACAAAGGAAGTAAACTGAAGAGCCAAAAAAATTTGTATGCCTGCCAAACATCGTGTAGGGCCCCCCGAGCAAGCCGAAAAGGCCGCAAGACGACGTGGCATGGACTCGACTAATGTCTGAAGGTATGCAGGAGGCATTGAAATCTGCGCCAATTTGAGATAGGGTTGCACGTCTGTCACTTTTAATGATTCTCGTCAATCGTAGTTTGTCCCGTTCTTTCACGATCTTTTTCCGGCCGTAGCGATGTCGAAGATGTGATGTTTTACCGGATTACCGATATTCACAGTACACTCGTGAAATGGTCATACGCGAACATCCAAAGGTTATCGCTACCTCGGAGATGCTATGTCCCATCTCTCGCGCGCCGACTATAACACCACGTTCCAACTCACTTAAATCTTGATAACCTGCTATTGTAGCAGCAGTAACCGATCTAGCTGCCGACCGCATCGCGTTACTCTGATTAGTTTCATACCTCTGTTATTTGCATACGCACGCCTATACAAGTTTTTTTTGGCTCTTCAGTGTACATTTGCGCGTTTACACAGCTTATTTATTTCTGGTAATTTTAAAGCGCGGAATAAACAAATTTAATTCTACACTAGTTTTTGCACTTCGCGTTGATGCACGCGGTATAGTTAACTTCAAATAATTTATGGGGTAACTTTTTTTAATGTAAAGTCAATACCATAGTTGATAACCTGAAGTTACCACCGAAATAAATATTCAGTATCAAGAACAACATACTCTGATTCACAAACCAGACGAAGAACGTGCGCAAGATAAAACAGTGGCCGAACACAAACAGCGCGTCGAGTTTGACAACAATCTCTCAGTTTGCCTCTGATTCGTGTCTATTCTTGGGCTGTCCGTGGCGTGAAGGTCATCATAACACTGATATGTACGAAGGCCGAAGCTACGAGAGGAAGGGACGGGATTTTAGTTTACACATTTCTAGTTTCGTAAGAGGTCTTTTTGGCCTTCCGTTTGGGTTGGTCCTACCACACTTCTACCTTCCTTCTCTTCCAATTCTTTCCTCTTGTTATTTTTTATTTCAACTTCATCCTTGAGCCTCGTATATGGCCTAGTCCTCGTAATAGTCATTCATCACTGCATGACGAAACCGTTCCAGTCGTCCATCGATGCAGTGCCAGTTCTAAAGGTTACGCTATAATCGACCTCTTAACTTCGGCATCAGAAGGTTTCGATGGCAGAGCGACCAGTAAACCTTTTCCCACTATGGTGATCCGGGTTCGAACCTTAGTGCATACAAGCCCGATTTTCCGCGTATGAAGTCGTGTTGGAAGCTTCTTCACTTTTTTTTTTCTTTTGATGTCTGAGATTATCCTGCTTGTTATCAACTTTGATAGTCTATATAGTATCTACGTCTCATCCTTGGCTCTCCGTTTTTTCTTCTTTTTGTTGTTTTTTTTGCAGTGTCTTTTATAAATTATTTTTGATCTTTCATTATCAATCCTGTTGAAGTGATCTCGTTCGAAAGTCTCCTTTCTCTACCTAATTTTAAATTTGTCAGTGTACATGTTTCTAGAATTTTAACGTACCTGAGTCCAGGAATGGGCTTTAACGTCTCCTCTACGGTGAGGTCATTAGAGACGGAGCAAGTTACCCAGAGAAACAAGAACGGAGAAGAAATCGGCCATAACCTGTACGTACAAAACATCCCAGAATTCATGTGGAGTATTTTCGGGAAACCATGAAAATATGAAACCAGGATGGCCGCACCTGGAGTCGAACCCAGGTCCTTCCAAATGCGACTCCGAAGGTGTGCCAGTATTGCACCTCGCTTGGTGCCAGGAACAGAGTTAATACGCCCGCCTGCCGGTAGCACTTTCCCGTGTCTCAGGCAGAGATTCAAGTGAGCGATGAAGGCGACAATTGCACGTGCACAAAGTGCAACATCGCCTCTACGCATGCAACACTGAACCTGCCTGTAAACTTTTCCTAGTACCGCCTGTTAACTAAGAGACTTAAAGAAGCTACCGTATAATTTTGTGGTTAGAAACATTCTGTAGCAAAGTCACGATCAGTTATGTTGGTGTACTTTGAAGAAAACAGTTTTGTAAGAGATGTTGTCAGCTACGTTGGATCCTTAGCATAGCGTCGTAAGACGCCTAGATGCCTAGCGTTTCCTGGCAAAAAAATTTAAAACTTATAATTTAAAATTTTTTAAGTGCAAGAGGTGTGTTAGTAGTAGGAAAAGGAGAGTTCAGCATCAACTGGCTGCTGGCTGGGGAGCCACAGTGGCTATATTTAATTATGTAGTGTGGCAACACCCTGCTCTGTCATTCCTCGTCACTGGTGGCCATCTTGGATTTCCCTTTTTTCCTCCTACTTTATTATTTACACTCTTGCATTCCGATAATTTTTCTCCCACTCTGTCATTCCGGTTCGTTTTCTCCCACTCCTTAATTCCGATGTTATTGTGTTTCTCATGCTGTCATTCCTTCCTCACATCAATTCAATCCCTTTTTTTTTCTCATGTTCTTTCCTGTCTCCTATATATTTCTCTCTTGTACTTTTTGTTTCTCGTGCTCTCTCATTCCCTCCTGCCTCCCGTCCATTATATCCCTCAGCAGTGATTCTCATGTTCCTTCCAGTCTCCATTACTTTCTCTCTCGCTCCCCCCATCCCCACTCTTGCTTTCCGCGTCCTCCATCACCGTCGATGTCTTCTGCTGTAGGCGGCCATAATTGATTCCCGAACCTGCCACCAGAGTATTCTTTAGTCTTTACTTTTACGTTCTCCGTCTTTAATTCCCGCGCCTGTGCCATCTTTGATTCCCGCACCCGCCACCAGAGTGTGAGAAGTTCTACGTTTGGTGGCTAGGAGCGCTGGTATCGGTATGGCAATTTTTTTGCATGAGAGTTGGTTCACTCGTTGCAATCAGGGGCACGCTAGCATCGGGGAAGTGAGTTCAGCCGACGGCCGCCAGGAGCACTGGGGATTTTTTTAGGTGTTTCGGAACTCAAAAAATGCAGGAGGCATGCAGAATCATTCCGACACCTCTTGGGTCATTTAAAAGAACAGCAGGTACCGAGCGAGCGCACATGCACAAATGTACTTTTATATGTGTAAAAGAAATATATAAAATTAAAAGCATAAAAAAATACCGTATTTCTAACATTCAGCCTTTTATATATATATAAGAATATTTGGGTAGGTCGTGTCTCTACATAAAAGATATATGCATACAGAGCCAATTGCACAGCAATGTACATGTCACACACATATGTCTGTCTCTCTCCAACTTGTCCGGGCATTCGAGAGCGCATGCACACAGATGTACCTCCAACTTGTCTTGGCTCGTGCGCTGTATGGGAACATAGCCAGCACTCGTGCACGCGGGAAATATTTCGTTCAGTAACAACTAGCAGTAGGATAAAAACACCAATTACACTTACAGGACCTTGTCCGCAGCAGCAGTGTGGCCGCTCTCGTACCGAATTCGCAAGGATGATGATGATGAAGTTCGCAGCATCGCCCTCGTACTTTACCGTCCGCATGGCCTAACCATGAGGGCGGCTCCCGGGCTTGGGACCAGGGCAGTACACTATGCCTGCAAAAACACCACTGGAATGGTTTACCTTATATGCAAACTAGTTGTGTACATGAATGCATATAAAAAACACCGGTGGTATTGCAAGCCAAATGCACAGGTGATTTACGAAGCTGCGAAAAGGTAAAACGACCCACCCGGAAAAATCAAAGGATACAAAGGAATGCACAGACAGACGACAGAAAGAGAGTAAGAGTACAGTAGAGGTAGATGAAAAGAGAAAAAAAGGGTGAGGGAAAGTGCTGTAAAAAAATAATAACGGCAGGTATACTGCGAGGTTTACTAGTTACTACTAGTATACTAGTTACTAGTTACTACTACTACAGTGCTAGTGTGATACAAATACCATTTCACATTCACAACGCTTACTAGGATAATTGGTGAGCCCCCAGGAATTGACTATAATCCCCAGGTCGGAGAACCAACAAAGATCCCAAATCCTGAATACCAGCCTTTATAAACAGGTGGATTTCGTAGTCGACAAGGAAGTCTAACTCCACCTGCATCTTCTGCAACATTGTGTCGAAGGAGAATCCAGGTGCATTCACATAGTGGACACAATCCAAACCATACTTTTTCAGACATAGCCCCTGGAAATTCTCAAAGACATTACACAGCAGCATATCGGTCTCTAAGTACAACTCTGAGTACTCTTACAGCTTACAGCACCTAAATGCCGCCCAGACTGCCTGTGCATGGTGGTTATCCTCTTGGGTGATGTCGCATCTGGTGAGGTTGTTTTAGAAAGCATCAATGCCCAGCAGCTGTGGCTCAGAGAGCTTCTGCCAAGAGTCGACATAGTCATAGGGAAACACTCCTTCCCGACTCATCAACTCAAGCTGAATGGGGTTGAATAACGTTGCTGTAGTTTTAAATTCGGACAGTAGTAGGTTCTGCGCAAGTGTTCCGAGGCTGGCGGACATAAATCGAAATGCATCAATAAATTAAAAGGTAAATTTGTCGCCCAAACTTTTTCTGATGGTGATAAGGTTTTCCTCTGTGTGTAGGATAATAAATATGTCTTGGGTATCGTAGCCAATCTGCTTGGTAATTAAATTTGCATCATACGTGAAGTTGTCGAAGATTGGCAGTCTCTTGGGCCGGTGGCAGAGCTTGTTACAATTGTTATATAACACCCTNCATACGTGAAGTTGTCGAAGATTGGCAGTCTCTTGGGCCGGTGGCAGAGCTTGTTACAATTGTTATATAACACCCTGATAAAGTCGCTGGTGAAATGGTCATGGTCGTGGACCTTGTGGTTATCTTGGGTGAAGGGGCTGGAACGGTTGCAGCAGGGGGTAGCCAGAGCATAGCCGGCTGATTCGCCAAAAGTCAGCGCATGCCTAGGCTCAGACTGGCTATATATTTCCTTCACTAGATTGCCAATACTCAAGATTTCCTCCATAAAATGCTTCAATGTGTCTTCCCAGGTGTACAATTTCACATCCATAGGGAGGCTGGAGGCCTTGGAGTTTTGCATTATGCTATTATCCACCTTTATGTAGATGCTATAGCTGTAGGACTCGTGCTTTTGGTACCTATAGGTGTAAGATGCCTCCGGGTTTAGCTGACATGTCTGGACTGGCACTAGCATGGCTTCGACGTCAGCATACACGACTTTAGGTACTTTATCGATGTTATAATAATTCTGCAACTTGAGCGCAGGAGACTTACCGTTCTTCTCCGGCTGAGAGATGTCAGCACAGACTGGCAATGGCTCCTGTGCTCAGCCAATGTCTCAGCACCTGTAAGCCCCATCACTTGTGGTCGATTATCGTACACCTTGAGACATCGCTTGCAGGTGTGCACCAATCCATTGTGTGATGTCACCTGCGAACATACCAGGCGGGAGAAATCAGATATATAACAGTAATGAGAATATTTGTTCTCTCTAATGTGCCAGTCCCTCCTTCGATGCTCGTATAGACACCACCTTGCTTTTGTCATCGAATACTTATAAATTGACTGACCCCTAGATTCGTCCTCTCAAACAGGGGTATTTGTCGCAGAGGGGTGGGAAACTCTTGTCCACCGAAGTTAAAACGAGTCTCCAGGTCATAATACTGTTGATTGACGACACATGTAGGATTCGCACTCTCTAAATAGCGTGCCATGGTCACCCATTTGAAGCACTGATGGTTATTGTTCTTCTGGTTAGTAATTGCATGTTAGGCCTCAATTTGCGCAGGCAGGGCGATATAGAAGGAAGCTCTCAGTGGGTCAAGCTTGTTGACACGCAGCTGAAGCTGTTTCACAGAGGTGAGGGTCCAACCACTTCCTTTCCCCATGTACTCGTCCTCCTCTTTTCATATCTTGGCAATGGCGGCCGACACAGCATCTTCAATGTCGTCAACATTNTCCCCATGTACTCGTCCTCCTCTTTTCATATCTTGGCAATGGCGGCCGACACAGCATCTTCAATGTCGTCAACATTTAAGAGGGGCACATTCTTCGTCTTGAAGGCACGCTGGTCCATCTCATCTTCGTGTGGCTCAGGTTTGCCATATGCACACTCCAGAAAAGTATTGAAATTAATCACCCCTTGATCCTCGATCTCCTACTCCAGCTGGCCGATGATATTATCCTTCATCCTCGTGAGGTAGCTGCAAATATCCATAGCTTGGCTCGAGGTATTCTTGGCAATGTATGTCTTCANATATCCTTCATCCTCGTGAGGTAGCTGCAAATATCCATAGCTTGGCTCGAGGTATTCTTGGCAATGTATGTCTTCATGATACCCCGAAACACACTCCCCATCTCCACAAGCCCATATGTATTACTTTCTCCGGCATCAGTGACGATGGCCCTATGGCAAGATCGGCCCTCCACAGCAATATGGTGAGCTGCAACAAATGGTATGGGCTGTTGTGAACTAGGCAGCCCTCGCTGGGAGATAGTTGGCACGGACATGTGGGCTCGTTTCGCTGGCGGTGGGCAGTGGTACCATTGCATTCAGCACTGCTAACAGATTGTAAGCATGAGTAAACTGTCTCCCTCAGTTCCTGCATTCCAGTGTCTTGGCATCGGGGTTCGCCCAGCAGCCACGTTTGTGACGGCATGCATCGACAGCATATATGAAACTATCATTGCAGAACTCACAATGGCTAGAAACTACCTGCCTTATTAGTCCTGTACATGTTACAAGATGGTCGGCGAGTTGTATTGTCCATATATTGCACTTGTGCTGTACCTCTCGTTATGGGTTTAGGGCGCGCAGGTGCGTTCATGCTGCAGTCAATACTTACGGACCTGAAACACCCTGTTGCAGAAACCGCACTGTAGTGTGAGTGATCGCATTGTAGGTGTATTAGACAATGGATGTGATGATGATGAGAAGATGATGATATAGAAGGGAAGGATGGAAAGGAGTAACAAGCAGAATCCATCCTGACTGTGGACACAACGGAGAAAACCCAACGATGATGGACGTCTCGACTGGCCGATCTGGTTGAATGCGCAAGGACGTCTCGACAGTGGACGACCAGGATGGGACCTATGGCGAAAAATGCATACCACTAAGCTAGCCTGGAAACACGACATGTCCGTGCCTCATAATTAGCATAGTGCACCCACGAGACATATCGATCGAGTACATGCGCACAGTAAAGGGAAACATTAAAATAATACAAAAAAAGGTTCTCTCAGAGTGCCCCCACTCTCTCCCAGAGTATCATTGCATTCAGGCACAGTGCCATCCCTATCCTGCACTGCAGGGGACCATCAGGTGCACGCTCTAAGTTCCAGCTGCAAACACACAAAAGAGAGGGCCATATCGATCGAATGTGCTCCCGTGCACAAGGAGCGTAAAATACCTAACGTGCATACTATAGTTAATTCGCTGATACTTAAAATTTTTCGGAATCCCTGCTTAAGTTCTACTTTCAGAATATTCTTACGCCTCATGCAAACAAAGCCTAGCTAAGTCTGTAAAATTACACCAATATACAGCACACTGCATAATAACAATTTCTTACTAAATATTAGCAACATATTTATATCCTCCCTATTTCGTATTCATTTTAGTTATGAAATACATATTATAAGTTGTGGCTGTATTAAGGCATTTATTGTATGCTAACAAAAAGCATAAAACATCTTCGATACCTAACATATGTAGGGAACAACCAAACATGGGGTAAATTTTTTTTAACGGTTTCATTAAAAAAAAGTGTGAATAAACCGCGATTAACTGTAATGTCCGGTAGCATGCTACGTAAAGAGCAGGGTATATATGAGAAACATCGTCAGGTTTCACTCGGCGTGCTCCCACGCCATTGCATTTTGTAAGTCCCATTCACACCTCGTACTGCAGACACTTCATCAGCACACCACAACAGCCTAGTATGGCCAGCATGTGTGGGGGAGGTAACGGTACACATACACAGTCTGGATGTACATTAGTATTAATTTGTCCTAAGTGAAACACCTAACTTCAATCACTACCACCACTCGTTCATTTTCCCGAATATGACTATTGTTCGTAGCAGAGAGGCACTGTACAGAGTTTGAGTGTGTATGCGCTGCACATTCTGCATCTCGGTAACAACATACATTACAAAATAACTGTTAATATACATGAATTTACTGCATGCCCGTAAGCGAGCATTATGACCTGAAGGGACGGTGCGTTTTTTTTTCTGTAGTCATTCACATCCGAGGCTCTGCCTGCGAAGCAAGCGTGGCCAGAATCGAACATGTGAAAGAGCTCGGGAAAGGCCCGCTGCCAGCAGGATCCATTGGCTGCTTTCGCTTCCCTCCCCAACGCAGACTGCCGAATGGCATACCGGCTCACATACGGAGGGCAGGGTCGTGGCCTCCCTCGCCTCCCTCACCTATGCGCGCCCGCTCATAGCCTGCAGGGGGCCTGCCTCCTGTATGGCGGGAGCAGTCCGCAACTGGTGTGCAGCGTACAGACATACACATGCGCTAATGGGACGAGCCCACAACTAGCGATTACACTCATGTGCAAACGAAATAAAGTACACACACATGAGCAAATAAAATTAAGTACATGCATTTTAAGTTCGTCGGGTAAACTAGCACCATGATGTAAATTATACACTTACCACAATCATTGAATGCGAAGTAAGCTAATGGTGATGTACGTAGGCGAAGACAGCATGTAGTAGTAGTAGTCAATCAGAGTACACCCGAACGAGCTGGCTGATCGCAAAGAAACAGGTAGGTGGGCGCTTTATATATTATATGCCTGCTCGGCCTGGAGGGAGGGGGGTCGCTCCACCCTTCCTCCCTACACTTGTGCAAGGAGGTAGCGGGTGCACACGCCCAGCGGAATAACTCTTAAGGAACCTGCATGACTCACCCCACAGACCCAGTGGTTAAAGTCTCTAGCATACATCACATATGTTACTATTCAAGAGGTACTTGCGTGTTTTGTGCATTTACAACATCTCTCTCTACAGAGAATAAAGTTACCTTTACTATACTGGCATTTTTTTTNCTTGCGTGTTTTGTGCATTTACAACATCTCTCTCTACAGAGAATAAAGTTACCTTTACTATACTGGCATTTTTTTTAAGGAAAACAAGCAGCTGTATATGTGTGTATAATATGTGTATTACCGTCATCATACAGGGAATTACGNATTTTTTTTAAGGAAAACAAGCAGCTGTATATGTGTGTATAATATGTGTATTACCGTCATCATACAGGGAATTACGGTTCATATATATGTTATTACTATAATGGTATTGGTAAGTAGGAAATAAAGAACGTATTGTATATGGTTACAAATATACATGCATGTATTTAGTCACAACGATCTACATAGCTCTCTCCACGTACACACAGGCACAGTAAACACAAATCATTGCAAGGCAAAATACCAAATACTCATGATAATAAATTATACACATCTGATGGACCAACATATGACTCTCGCCACGCCCCATTTACATACATTTTTGGAAATATTTTTTAAATTAAAAACGACAATGTCTTGTGCGCTGGCACACATAGTTATATAAACAGAGTTACAAACTTGCACAAATAGTGACACCAGCTGTCACACATATAGTGGAATAAAGATATTTACATGCAAACATGCATCCTACTGAATAAAGATGACGCCTGCGGCGTCCCTATATGTTATCCGTCCGTACTCAAGCTCTAGCGAAGCTCAGGCGGAGGANGAATAAAGATGACGCCTGCGGCGTCCCTATATGTTATCCGTCCGTACTCAAGCTCTAGCGAAGCTCAGGCGGAGGAAGTCAGTCAGGATTTAGGCAGCCGTGACGAAGGAGAACGTCGCCAGATCGGCACTGCGAGACGACCATTTGCATGGGAAGGCGGAGGCAGCTGCCCCCCCCCC
>NQII01005291.1:0-19021 GCA_002778355.1 Clitarchus hookeri | reverse complement strand
ACATAAATAATTTCATAAAAATCGGTCCAGCCGTTTCGGAGGAGTTCAGTGACTAACACTGTGACGGGAGAATTTTATATATTAGATATATATATATATATATACATATATATATATATATATATATATATAGAGAGAGAGAGAGAGAGTGATAGAGAGAGAGAAAGAGAGATACTTTGGGGGCGGCGGTGGTGGGATATGTAGCAGCAGCTGCGAATTCCCGGGGAATTTTTTATTGTGTATGTTTCGGTAGGGTGGGAGCATTGTCCGCCATACTGGAGGGGTGTCCTATACGATTTCATATTAGACAGATTGTGCTTTGTGTTACCAAGTGGTGAATATATTTGTTGGGGCGAAGGCTGATGCCATTGCGTGTGTGTGTCTTGGATTTGTTTTGTGCGACTGCTGCCTGACTGTGTGCTGAACTGCATTTAAACGATGGGTTGGCATTTATCTTGGCAATAACTATTGCTCTCGCGGGAATACATTTATCTTAGTGACAGGATTGGGGGATCATCGGCTGCGGGGGATTTTTTGTCGGTGTGTATGCGCGCGTTTCTGTGGAGCACTCGATTTTATGTATATTATTTAATGTTATAGCTAGCTATTACATATACAGAAGTGCGCGCGCTAACGCATGTACCTCGCTGTGCAATTGGCTCTTTGAGAACGAAATATTTCCCGCGAGCACGAGTGCTGGCTACATTATTTTACCGCGCGCGAACACAGACAACTGTGTGCACGCACTCTTGGATGCCTGAACAAGTTGGAGAGTGACAGACATGTGCGCATGACACATGTTCGTTGCCGTGCAATTGACTCAGTATGCATGCATATTCATTTTACGCAGAGATGCGACCTGCCCAGATTTACTTATGCATTTATATAATTGCCTAAATTTTAGAATGACGGTATTTTTTCCCATGCTATTGATTTTTATATATATCTTATAAACATATAAGAATTGTGTGTGTACATGCACGCGCACAATGCCACTATCGTCGTGCAATCAGGAGCGGGTCTATACTTTCTCTTGGGGGGGGGGGGTCACAACCCTATTGTGCAGCTGAGGTGTAGACGTTCGAGCTGTGGCCTGGGAGAAGGGCACTGGCTCATCATAATTTTAGGAAATTGTATTTAATTAATTACATGAAAACAGTATTTTAAACAATTATGATATCACTACAGTTCAGTTTAAAACCCCTATGACAAACGCCCCACCAGTATCCACCTCTGCCCACAATGCCACAGTTAACGTAACATACAATTTCAAATATCAGTACGTCTTCACTCTTTGCAAATACCAAGAATGCGCAATAGAAACTGTACCGTGAGAAGAAATATTTTACAACTCTTAAAATATTAAATTTTTTTTAGAGAGAAATCGTTAATCATTACCCTCAATGAAGAGCTAAGACACAAAATCGATGCCATTAATCTGTAAACCGTATTTGTAGATGTGCGAATATTTTCCCTTGTCTGCTTCCTGTTGTTAATACAATTCTTCTCGTTTTTCCTTTAACTCTCGTCTTTTAATTATCTGATAAACTAATCAAATCGCCCTAAAACCCAGACTCCAGAAATTTAAAAAAAAATTGTCTTTTATCCAAAATGTTTTTAAAATTGTATCATGCATTACAAAATTTTCATTTTTCGATTTTGATACATTGGCAAGTTTTTATGATTTGGATTTAATAAACGCAATAATTACTGAAAAGAAAAATTGCAATTTTTCAAAAGGGCATTCTTAGTACTTTATCGATTCCAAGGTGGCAGCAGAGATAATTATAGCCAGTGACAAAATGAAAGTCATTGGCTGACTAGTCGGTTGAAAGTCTGATTGCGATAGAAAATAGATTCAACGATGTTTGTAGTAATTTATATGAATTATTGCGTCCGTTAATGTTATAAAATATTAAAATACTGTGCGCACATGCAAGAGTTATATGTGTTCGCCGCTACGAAATATTTAAATTCGTGGTTTTCTTTAGGGGTGCCCCACAAAGTAGCCATTGTTGTGCAATATGACGGACGCGGCGGGTCAGGCTAAGTGCCACCGTGTGTTGAGAGACATAACAAAGGAAATCCTTCACAAATCACACAGAAAATAGAAACAATTATTTAATTTAAAAAAATAAAGATTTCGTATTATTACAAATACTTACCTAAAATAAACATTGCTTTTATAAAGAGAGAGCAAAAAGAGCTCGTGACGCATGCGTTGGTGGCCGGTAACACGACCCTTGGAAGTAGTGCGCTGATAGCCGGAGTAATACATGCTATAACTTTCGAATATGAAGGACTATTAANGCAAAGTGGTAAACCACTGGAGTTGCATCCGGAAGGACACGGGTTCGATTCTCCGCCCGGACATCCTGATTTAGGTTTTCCGTGATTCTTTACTGCAGACCATTGCCGATTATTTCTACGTTCTTGCTTCTCTGAGCAACTTGCTCCGTCTATAATGACATCGCTGTCTACGCGATGCTAAGCCCTACCTACCTTACCAGGTTTGCGGTTTTTCCCACATCCACAAAGACACTGGTAAAATAAAATATTAACGCAGCAAATTTGCTGGCGTGTCGCGTGTCTTTGCTGAGCGGGAAATTGAGGTTCTACTCTAGTAAATACCATATTTTGTCTTTGTGCGTGGTTATCTCGACAGCTATAATCCCAACATGATAAACTAAGTCGTAAACAGTTTTAACTACAAGGATACCCCGTTTTCAACCACAGCTCTGGGAGAAATGAAAATAATTTACGCATATGCATCAGCTTATAAAAAACTTTAGAAATTTTAAAACAGGTTAGTTTACATTGAAAAGGTTTATTTCAGTCTTTCAAGTCAACTTGTGAAATAAAAAAACCTTTTAACGAGATTTTCAACACTTTTCACTAATCGAAAGCGTCACTTCCATTATTTCATAAAAGCTGATAAAAATAAAGAAATAGCTCTATATAGTTAAAGGGAACAAAATATAAACTATGATTTAATTATATACTTGGTCAGTCATGACCTAAGTAATACACTGAGGCGTGAAATGAGAATTATATTATGCAGCAGTGCATTGTAAAGAAGAGGAGAAATTGAATAGCCCTGAGAAAAACAACTGGCCGACGGTAAAGTCCACTACGTTTCTCAAATGCTAAATCGTTAGTGCATACACTAACGTTTGGGAAAAATGCAACACCACGAAGGAAACATGTAACTGAAATTAACTTGATACCACAAATTAGGTACATGACCATACCCAATTGATTAAGATTACAGAATTGTACGTGATCTCTGTCATTGAGAACTTAGTAGGGTGTGAAGTCCCCAAGTGCTGCAATCAGAGCCCCTACAAACACCTTGGCATGGAATCTAATAGGACCTGGATATGTTCCTGGGGAATCTCCCTAGTAGTTAGAAATGGCCGATTCACGCGATCCATGCTGCAGGCTGGGGACGAGGGGAAGAGTCGACGGCCGTCTAAGTTGATATCGCGCTGAAACCTCCTGCCTATCATTCCTAGCCAATAGTAGCCACCTTGGATTACCCTTTTCCCCCTCGGAATTTCCATTTTTTCCCTCCTGCTCTATCATTCCTTCCAATCTCTTCACGCTCTTGCATTCCTTTTTTTTCTCATGCTCTTTCATGCCGATGTTATATTCTCTCATGCTCTCTCATTCCTCCTGTCTCTTTCTCGCCCGTTCTATCCCTTTGGGTATTGTCATATTCCTTCTGGTCTCCTTTACTTTCTCTCTTGTCTCCCATGTTCTATTTCTTGGGGTTTTTTCTCATATTCCTTCTCTCTTGTCTCCCGCCCCTCTCCTTCCTCTGTTGCTTTTCGCATCCTCCATCACCATCGTCGTCGTCTTCTGTAGGCAGCCATATTTAATTCCCAATTACTTTTGTGTGCTATAGGCAGTCATCTTTGATTCCCATGCAGCTGGTGAGTTTTCATCATATTCCTTATTGATTCGCCTATGCTAATGACACCATACCNGGTGAGTTTTCCTCATATTCCTTATTGATTCGCCTATGCTAATGACACCATACCTTCGGTCTAGCCAGTGCTCCGGCCACAGTCCTGCACATTCGTATATAAGAGTAATAATATTAACATAAATAAATGATCGTATTTAAAAATTAGTGTTAAAGATGCCAATCCATGGTGAAACTGACTATACACATATACAACAAACAGCGCGCGCATGCCCATGCCCGCGCAGGGCAAAACAAAGTATACACTCGCCCTCACATTTTACCGCCCGCACGGACGTCCGACCATGTGCCCAGTCGAAGAATACAAATAATCAGGCCCCTCCCTACGAGCCAAGAGCAAAACAACCCCCAAAGAATAAGTGGAGACCTCGGTGTGAGAAAGGGTCATTAGAATACGGCAATGAATAAAAGCTAAGGGATGGCAGTGCGTCATCCGTGGTCTGGCCAACCCAGAGACAATTAAGAATGCTTGATGATGTCGACGGCCGCTGCTGTAGCTGCCATCCTACATGTGTGTCGCCATGAATATTAAGCAGCAGCATGCACCACATGTCCGATGGTCATTAACTGTTGCTGTCAGAAATAATGCTCCGGCACGAACGGGCGACAACAAACCTAGTGGGAATTAATAAAAATTAATACTGTCGGCGGCGGACAGCCATTCACANAATAAGTGGAGACCTCGGTGTGAGAAAGGGTCATTAGAATACGGCAATGAATAAAAGCTAAGGGATGGCAGTGCGTCATCCGTGGTCTGGCCAACCCAGAGACAATTAAGAATGCTTGATGATGTCGACGGCCGCTGCTGTAGCTGCCATCCTACATGTGTGTCGCCATGAATATTAAGCAGCAGCATGCACCACATGTCCGATGGTCATTAACTGTTGCTGTCAGAAATAATGCTCCGGCACGAACGGGCGACAACAAACCTAGTGGGAATTAATAAAAATTAATACTGTCGGCGGCGGACAGCCATTCACACGTATTCATGTTGCCTGGTGGCTCTAACCACCATGAATTTTAAGTAACATGTGACACTGAATATTAAAAAATGCTCGTGGGGTCAGATGGCATGCCCAGCCAGTCTCCAAAATCATTAACGAGCGCCACGCTGCCACCGCCATAATACATGCCAGAAATACACCCCAATCCACATCTCCTGGGAAGGCCATTAACAGCCATGGCATACAGACCCACTGTAGCCATCAGGCTTTCAGAAATTTTAACAAGTAGACAAGCTGAAATAATGCATGCATGTTGGGAGAACTGCACTAATATGAAGTAATGCCCTTAATAACACATTAATATGCACTGCGAAATATTATAGGTCAGAAAAAAGGCCCAATATCAAATCCCCCGAAAAAATTATCTAACAACCGCATGCCCTGCTGTGGAAACTGGGGCCATCAGACCTTCAGGAATTTTAACAAGCCACCATCCCCATAAGACCTCTGTGAGAACACACTGCGGCTATGTGTCTGGCATGCAGACACACATGCACCTGCCTGGAAATAATCACAGGGGCGAGGCCATTATTAATGTCTANGCTATGTGTCTGGCATGCAGACACACATGCACCTGCCTGGAAATAATCACAGGGGCGAGGCCATTATTAATGTCTATCCATGCACAGCCCCAGTCCACTGTATTATCAGTCTGGAAATAAATAAACACAGATGTGGACATATATCACAGAAGGAGGAGGTTGGGAGTGTGAAGTAATGAGTTAAATACAGAGTATGAATAAGGTACACAACACAAGTACATATATTTGTAAAAATAAATTTATTTATACTTTAAAAATACATTTGTTGGTAGCGCATATNTACACAACACAAGTACATATATTTGTAAAAATAAATTTATTTATACTTTAAAAATACATTTGTTGGTAGCGCATATAGGTTAAATCACACCTCTTGCAATGCTGTATCCAATTAAACACCGGTAAGCACCGAGCATTTATTCCAGCTGTTATGACTCGAATCGAAACCCAGTCATTTTACAAATAGGTGATTGCCCATTCTATGAGGTTTTTCTCAACCAAATAAATGTCCGGGAATTTGGTAAGTAGTATCTCCTGATCATAAAACGAACCTTGGAGCTCGGTTCCATTCAAGTCGGTGAGATGGTAAGTCCTTGGTTCGAAATGGCTAATTTTGACAATTCTGTAGGCTTCAGTGCTTCAGTACAGCATGCATGACTTTGCAAATTACCTCTTCACTTGTGATATGCTGATGTAGTCAAATTTGTGTGTCCAATTTCATCGCAACTTTCAACAGTCTCCAGCAAAGAATTATCCCGAATGTCTACTTGGTTGCATGCATATAGTGTGGTGTATTCTTCGATATTAGGTGCACACTAAACGAGGTAACATCTCTAGCAACTTGTAACTTCCCCTAGATGAACATTCTTGCCACATCTCAGTCTTCAGAGTACAGTTAAACCATTCCACAATGGAAGCCACGTTGCCGTGGGTACTATAATGACTAATTTTATTCGCAGCCATTAGCAAATTGAAGGTGGGATTGTAGAATTCTCTGCCAAGATCCATTTGCAAATTTTTAGGTGATCCCTTGACATGCAAAACAGTCTTCATAGCATCGCTCACATCGAGACCACATTCCCGACAAACCAGAATCGCCCATGTGTATTTGTTGAAACAATTTATGACCAGTAACATGTATCTAAAGCCCTTATTAACAGTAGCAAATGGGGTGATTTCAACTAGGCCGGCCTGGTATAGATCTCTCAACCCAAATATTAGTACTTTCTACCTGGGGTAAATAACATCGCACAGACCTGTGGAGCTTGGCAGAAATTTGATCACGTGAACTTTTTTTAGTATATGTACCCACCTTCATACAATTCTTCTAAAATATTAACAATCTTGTTTGTGTGGAAATTGTTGCCAGCCTTCTGAGATGCAATTAGCAGCTGTATACATGGTACGAGCTCATTGACATCGTCCCAGAATACATATTCAAGTTGGTTGGCCCCATCAGTTTCGAAGTTAAACCCGAGCCAGTTGCCAAGCCTACATCCGGGAACAGATCAGCAACAATGACGAATTTCGGGTGTGTCTCGTCCATATTAGCATTCCTAGTGTCATTGTCTGCCAAATGCGCACTCGTGATGAGAGTGAGTAGGCATTTGTACTTGCGAACCACCTCGTACATGCACTCGCCAGGCTAACATTTAAAGAGCAATTCAGAAAATCTTGAAGATTCTCACATTGCTTCGTCACCAAGCTGTAGTGCATATAATCATTGGGAAGATAAAAATGTGTTTGTTCCCCAAGAGCCATTTCTTATTGCACCTATAAATTCCATACATTCCATCAATAAACCTCATTGTGAAGGATGATAGGTAATTGCGAATGGTCGTGGTACGCAAGTTAGGTCTGTTTTTTTATGCTTCAATGCATCTAAAGTAAAATCATCTTCTTCATTAGTCACAGTATTTTCCAGAAGTAACCTGTGCCTCCTCCGAGTCCTGGGTTCGATGTCTGGCTTAGTCTTCATTTCAGCAGTAGGGGTAAACATTTGTTGTAAATTATCTAGTCGAGTTGTTATCATTTAGAATGCCTCTTCCGAAGTAGCATTGCACTCCATGTGTGCACACTTAGCGAATAAATACTTATTGTGCACACATTATATTACGCGATGTAAATGCTTGACAGCCGCAGTCATTGTACTAAAAGCGAAAGTGGAATGGTCATAGTATATGTATTTAGGGGGTGACTCGACATGTCAGTACAATCAGATTTGTGACATTGTTTTCCGACTTGGATATTCGTTGGACGATCGCATTTCGCACATGCTGGCAATGTCTCCATTGTTGGTCATTTGAGAGAAAGTCAGATAGGACATGTACAATACCACGACATATAAGATATTCCACATGTGCGAGTGTCCCATCTTAATCTAAGGCTTGTGCATATAGTTTAGCGGACTTGCTAGTAGGAGCCCTGTTAGCTATTCGCTCTGAGGCAGTGCAAAGTTTTGATTCCATGTTGGCTACAGCCTCTAACTTCTTACTTAAAGTGGCCAGTTTGATCTCACCCTTGGTTGCCACATTAAGGTGCTCGTCTACTTTAGTAGCCAGATCAGTAAGAACCCTATTGAAAACTCGCTTTCCTATGGCATCGAGCTTCTTCTCCACAGCTGAGAGCTTACCTTCTAAAGCAGTTAGTTTGTGCACATCGTCAGTCAATGTATGATACTGAGCATCCATCTTAACATGCATTGCTTTCGTGTTGCTGAATAGCCGGCCTTCCACAGCCTCGAGCGTGTCGCAGGAAGCAAAAGCAGACTGTTTGGACACATTCTTGGTCAATTTTCCAAGCCGCACATCCATGTTAGTAGTCAGTATATTCGTATCGAAGATAATGTCTTCCTCGGTGGCGATCTTCCCGCCTAAAGCAGACAGTTTGTGCACATCCTCAATCAATGCATGCAATTTAGTAGGGATTACTAAATTGAATGCATTGATTGACTGTATGAACCCTGCTGGCTATACACTCGCCCAAACCATTGAGTTTCGTCTCTAAAGCAGTGAGCAGAGTCATACTGGACATCAATGCACGAAGATGTGTCCCATTGTTAGCAGATGTGGCCTGCAGTACTGTCAGTGGTTGCAAAGTCTCTGAAGTAATGCTGTGGACAAAGGACACATTAGCTGCATTGTCATTATGTTTCGGCCCTCCGAGATTCTTGGCTAGTTTCCCTTCAAAACTGCAGATACCATCGTCAGTAGATGTAATACAGCTGTCCATCATACACTTCAGGCTACTATGGCCGAACTTGGATACAGTATAGCTCATATTTCACTGATGTGCGATAATTAACTGATCGAATCCCCTATGGTATCTTCCCTTATGAGGAAAATCCTTACTATCACAAGGAAACCTCGAGGTTCTCGCCAGCAACAAAACCACATACTTTTAAACCCATCAAATGAAAAATCTGTATTAACATGATCAGAGTACACATGTCGTAAGTTCAGGTCATCCATGTGGAATAGAATGAAGAAATTAGCATTGTCTCACAGAAGTTGTTTAGGCATTCATGAATCAGTATGACACAAGTAAATCGAATCCACCACTACATGGCGGCCCATGCTGAAATACTGCTGCATGGTCGACTGTTTCTCACATGCACGTAATCGAAAACCAACACAGTGTTTGGCAAAGCATCACTTCTCAGGACAGCTTCTTCACTCTCGCTAAATGGAAAATAACATAGTCCATCTACAGCTTGAAGTATTTGCCTTGAATGTAGGTTCTTTGTTGTAGCGGTTTATAGTATAGGTAAACGTTCTCGAACCGAAGAATGTTGGTTTCCTCCAAAAGGCAGAGAAGAATGCATGTATTTCCACAGTTGCTTGGTCCTGCTATGATACCTCACATGGTGTTTGGCAGCAGCTTCCAATGATGTTATTCCCACAAGAAGTGATGCGAACAGGAAGCGTGGTGGTATGTGGCTGAATGCCATTGTATTGATACATGAACTGGTAAACCACTGGTACTTATGGCAACATGACCAAATTCAATACCTGGTGAGGTAGCTGCCCTACACGAGCATGTGCGCTCGAGGTCAGGTTATGTGGGTGGCCAAGTTCGAGGTCAGGTGATGTAGATGGCCACATGCTGCAAAACAAATATATAAAGTAGGTGTGATAATCTATTCATTTTATTATGCTGTAATGCACTGTGGGAGTGAGACCAAGAGGAGATGTGGACTGGTGAATATGCTGATCAACAACCTTTCTTTCGAGGCACACATTTCAGGCTACAAATCCTGTGGGCCTGGCATGTCACTATCATGGAGACTGAAGCACAGTGATATCCTCTCAGTTTGTTAGGTGAAGGTGTGCAATTAACACGACAATGCCTATACAACCAGTGGCAAGTTGGAAGATAGGCACGCAGCCGACACTGTTCTCATTAAAAAAAGCCTAATTGATACTTAGGTCTCCCAAGTCCAAACTAGGTGAACGTCTAGCTGCCTGGGGCGTGCCCAAGNCATTTCAGGCTACAAATCCTGTGGGCCTGGCATGTCACTATCATGGAGACTGAAGCACAGTGATATCCTCTCAGTTAGTTAGGTCAAGGTGTGCAATTAACACAATGCCTATACAACCAGTGGCAAGTTGGAAGATAGGCATGCAGCCGACACTGTTCTCATTAAAAAAGCCTAATTGATACTTAGGTCTCCCAAGTCCAAACTAGGTGAACGTCTAGCTGCCTGGAGCGTGCCCAAGNAAAAAAAGCCTAATTGATACTTAGGTCTCCCAAGTCCAAACTAGGTGAACGTCTAGCTGCCTGGGGCGTGCCCAAGATTATGAAAACCAAATTCAAGAGGGGTATGGGTTTGCAGTTTGGAAGGAAGAAAAAAACAGGAAGACATTGAGTAAACCTTGCAAAGTAGTAGGGAAGGGAGGAGTCATCCTCATCCTGCTAGCACTCTGCATCCTTGGCAGTCTTATCGGTGGNCTTGCAAAGTAGTAGGGAAGGGAGGAGTCATCCTCATCCTGCTAGCACTCTGCATCCTTGGCAGTCTTATCGGTGGTGCAAGCGGTATAGTGAGGTTGGTGAACATGACTAAGGAAGAAAATAAGCAGATGACCGAAGAGATTTGACTCAATAGGAATATGGAGGCACTCGATAGATGTAAAAAACGATGGTGGACTGCATCTTCGATCCGATTGTGTAGGCGGCAGTGGGTAAAATAAGAAATAGAGGTCGAGACGAAAGACATGGTCTTAGGTTCATTGCCAGTCGCACACTCACAAATATGGACATACAAATATCTGCCTGTAAATTAATAATAGCCAATTACCGAAGCTTGTTAAAGCGCAACCACCTATTGAGCACACCTACACAAGCTTAGTTCTGTATAGTAAACCTAGATACCAGCCTTGTGCCGGGGACTCATTGGATGGCATATAAAAAGTGTTGTGATATGGCAGAATATTTTGACAGCTATGGTAATTTAAGGCCACTTCCAGTACTAAAAGCATATTTGAGAGGTGTGACATTACATTATAACTACGAAGCAGAGCAACTGCCATGAGAATGGAACTGTGGTCACTTAATCCTGCACTTCCTTTCACAGTAGATATACAAACAAAAACTATACTTAACAGGAACACACTACTTGTAAGCCTCAGTCATTTCTGTAACCCTGATCGTGTCGGGCAATAGCTCGGAATTGCTTTCCATAGACTTTCTTCTGCTGAACCTTGATAGGGCATGGTTCATTCCACTAAAAGATTTTCAAACCTACTTATCTGTACAGAACATAGATGAATGTAATTGTACCTTGTGATACGGTAAGGATGGTGGTGAAAGAGGCGAGGTGCATTTACCTACGGGTTTGTATGAGATTGAAGATATAGGTGAATACCTTAAGCATACACTGGAGCCGGAAGTGACATTGATGCTGCGAGGTAGAGCTAATACACAACACAGCGAGATGTATTGTACTGCTCCGATAGACTTCCCAGGATGCGACACACTTGCGGCAATGCTTGTATTCGCGAACACGAAGTACGAAGCGAAGAAAACACATAAATCCACCCTGCAAGTAAACATTTTTCCTGGTAATGTTATAAGAATAAACTGTAATTTGGTTACTGGATCGTACCTCAACGGCAAGCCCAGCCAACCACAACAAGAAATTTCCACGTTGCTACCTCCTTTTTTTTATCTGGTGGATGTATGTTCCGTCGCGAAGGAGAGTGTACAGGAAGTGGTTGTCTCTATAGATTGCTAAGACAGTCGTTTGATTAATTTCCGCAGTGATGAAATAACTGTATGCCTACATTTACGCAAATATGGGTCTGATATTTAAGCGAATGAGTACTAAGCCAATAAAAGCAGCTAACTGTACCAAACCAGAAGTCAATACGAGGCGAGCACCCAGCATGCTAACATCTGAAAGTGTGCGTTCCTNGAAGAGATTTGACTCAATAGGAATATGGAGGCACTCGATAGATGTAAAAAACGATGGTGGACTGCATCTTCGATCCTACTGTGTAGGCGGCAGTGGGTAAAATAAGAAAGAGAGGTCGAGACGAAAGACATGGTCTTAGGTTCATTGCCAGTCGCACACTCACAAATGTGGACATACAAATATCTGCCTGTAAATTAATAATAGCCAATTACCGAAGCTTGTTAAAGCGCAACCACCTATTGAGCACACCTACACAAGCTTAGTTCTGTATAGTAAACCTAGATACCAGCCTTGTGCCGGGGACTCATTGGATGGCATATAAAAAGTGTTGTGATATGGCAGAATATTTTGACAGCTATGGTAATTTAAGGCCACTTCCAGTACTAAAAGCATATTTGAGAGGTGTGACATTACATTATAACTACGAAGCAGAGCAACTGCCATGAGAATGGAACTGTGGTCACTTAATCCTGCACTTCCTTTCACAGTAGATATACAAACAAAAACTATACTTAACAGGAACACACTACTTGTAAGCCTCAGTCATTTCTGTAACCCTGATCGTGTCGGGCAATAGCTCGGAATTGCTTTCCATAGACTTTCTTCTGCTGAACCTGGATAGGGCATGGTCCATTCCACAAAAAGATTTTCAAACCTACTTATCTGTACAGAACATAGATGAATGTAATTGTACCTTGTGATACGGTAAGGATGGTGGTGAAAGAGGCGAGGTGCATTTACCTACGGGTTTGTATGAGATTGAAGATATAGGTGAATACCTTAAGCATACACNATGGGTTTGTATGAGATTGAAGATATAGGTGAGTACCTTAAGCATACACTGGAGCCGGAAGTGACATTGATGCTGCGAGGTAGAGCTAATACACAACACAGCGAGAGGTATTGTACTGCTCCGATATACTTCCCAGGATGCGACACACTTGCGGCAATGCTTGTATTCGCGAACACGAAGTATGAAGCGAAGAAAACACATAAATCCACCCTGCAAGTAAACATTTTTCCTGGTAATGTTATAAGAATAAACTGTAATTTGGTTACTGGATCGTACCTCAACGGCAAGCCCAGCCAACCACAACAAGAAATTTCCACGATGCTACCTCCTTTTTTTTATCTGGTGGATTTATGCTCCGTCGCGAAGGAGAGTGTACAGGAAGTGGTTGTCTCTATATATTGCTAAGACAGTCGTTTGATTAATTTCCGCAGTGATGAAATAACTGTATGCCTACATTTGCGCAAATATGGGTCTGATATTTAAGCGAACGAGTACTAAGCCAATAAAAACAGCTAACTGTACCAAACCAGAAGTCAATACGAGGCGAGCACCCAGCATGCTAACATCTGAAAGTGTGCGTTCCTNACAGCTAACTGTACCAAACCAGAAGTCAATACGAGGCGAGCACCCAGCATGCTAACATCTGAAAGTGTGCGTTCCTTAGAAGTCTTCTAAGGAAATATGGATGTGGAAATATTAAATGTAGGCGAGCCGTCGGGCTTCGAAGACGCGATCACCAAGGTGGAAATCCACACATACATGTCCTATCTTCCAGGTCCGTATGTACCCTTGTCCGAGGTTCTAATCCCGGTACAAAACCAAGATATATATACACCATACCCTGTAATTTGTATTTGAGGTTTCGAGGAACGATTACAAAGGCCGGCGATGCTGTACCTGTGACAACGAAAATCATCTGAAACAGTATACCGCACATGATAAGTAGAATCGTGTACGAGTTGAATGGACGTGAAGTGGATGAGATGAGAGATGTTGGAATTACAGCCACCAGAAAGAATTGTCTCTCATTGATGCACAACTAACTGCCAGTAGCTATAATGGCAGGCTGGGGATAGCAGAGGTTTTTAAGGTCCCCGTCTTCAGTAATGGAATATTCGAAGTTTGTATTCTGCTAGCCATACTGCTAGGTTTCGCCAAAGATTACAGGCACATAATTATCAATTCCAAGCAAGAGTTAGTCATTCTCATGGCCAACACACAAACAAACGCGATCCTGGATACTGCGGCCTCACCGGAAGCCTCATAGCTGGCGATACAATCCATCGAATTATTGCTTCCACATGTTCAGGCAAAAATGTCGGAATAAGTGAAATTGTTGAAAAAATGTGGAGAAAGGCAGGCACATTGATATTGCATTTCGTACATATGTCCGTGACGACGTGCTTACATTATTGTAGCCAAGTAAACTTCACACATTAGCGGACAACACATTGTCTTCCACATAACAGTTCCATNCGTGCTTACATTATTGTAGCCAAGTAAACTTCACACATTAGCGGACAACACATTGTCTTCCACATAACAGTTCCATATTCATGTTGGTCGTTTGATGTTCTCCCATACAGGTCTCAGTCCAATGAGCTATTACACAGATGTTGAGTTGGTACAGCTCATATGCAATTGACTGCATAACCCACACCTGGCGTATATTCTCTTCATTTGCACGAANCTGTTGAGTTGGTACAGCTCATATGCAATTGACTGCATAACCCACACCTGGCGTATATTCTCTTCATTTGCACGAACCACTATATCAATAATGGTGCAAGGTAGCTTCGTGTCCAGCCCCAGGTAATACATGGGACACACAACAACACTGCATGGCATCGGGTATAAGACTATACATCCCTCTTCGCCCTTGGCATTATGGCACACCCAGTGTGCACACATTCCACTTGCATAGGCAGTCCAGGAGGTTTGAAATGAACATGGCGGTACCCAGTCATAACATCGCCGTACTTGGCCACGTCCAGCGGGTTAAATGCNCAGGAGGTTTGAAATGAACATGGCGGTACCCAGTCATAACATCGCCGTACTTGGCCACGTCCAGCGGGTTAAATGCGGTGTACATGTTTGAAGAGCTGGCGTTTTACTGAGGTAAGAGAGAGAGACACTATCTATATTCTCCTTCCTACATACATACACATGTCTAGCACGTGCATTGTCTTGCCGGTACCGATAGGCTTGATGCCGCCATAAGCTATGTGCACTGTAGTATCGTTAAGCAATTCCAGCCAGAAAACATGAACATGTATGATCGGTACTTTGTCGGATATAGATGGTGGAATTTAAAATAGTGTTTGGACATGATCAACTGCAGTATATGGTGGTGAAAATCATATGTGGTGATATCATGATGCGTGGGATAATTTCCACAGCAAGATTCTGCCATGTTACAAGTTCTACAGATGTGCCGTTTCTAACGTACGCTCAAACAGGCAGCTACTGCAAGTGGAAACACTCTCGCAGTGCGCGTAGAATTTAAATATATTACCAAACAACATCACGAGAACAATAAAATGAACTTTGTCCTCCGCGATGTAGACAATGGCGTAGCCTGCTAGTGGACCGAAGATTGTGGATGTCACATACATAGCACTACGCTGGAAGACTGTGAAAGCAAATGGCTCCTACGCTGTGTGGCCAAGGTCTGCTGTGTATATAAGTAAATAGATTCATTATCTTACGTGTGTGGACAGTACATNGTGTCCTACGCTGTGTGGCCAAGGTCTGCTGTGTATATAAGTAAATAGATTAATTATCTTACGCGTGTGGACAGTACATCATATAAGTCGAAGCCTCGAGTATGTACACAGACAGTGCGACCACCGAGGGAGAACTAAAATGTCGCAGCAAGTGTAAGTGTTAGAAAGCTATTTTTGACCTTGTTGCATGCATCCTGGCGCTATTCGCCGAAGTTCTGAAGTAGCAGTGGTAGTATCCGTGATGTCATGCCTCCCCACAACACCTACAACATGAGGACTATATAATAATCACATATCCAGTTCGTCACAATTAGTGATCTGATGAAGATGTGCACGCAATTCCACCCAGAAGATGCCTACATCAGTGTGACGCCAGGGCACAGTACTGTAAAATACAGCATCTGTGATGGAGCAGAGCAGCAAACTTACAGCGAGGAGTGTGATAGCCTAGTTAATTGGCTACTGGTCCACAACGCTATCAGCAGATGATCACTTGCACCCCATATGACAAGTGTAGCGTATTCTACAATCGGAAATATACACTGCTGCCCTGCATGGAGGAAGCAATCTTTGTCGTCTCGTGTCTGCATGACGCGGTAGCAATCCATATGCTGGACTATACGTCGACTGCAGCAAACCCTGTCCTAGTTCAGGACACGATCCAGGACACGGTCTGACAGCCGACAGCAGCGACAACATCGCCTGTCCACGTGATCGTCAATGACGACGACGAGGCTACCCAGCTGCAAGACATCGTCTCCATGTTCGTGTCGACATCACCATCATTATCAACGCCAGGGTGCAAGCGGTCGGCGAGGGCGGTACCCGACCCGCCACCCAGTCAGAGGTGCCGACACCGCTGTCTACAATGCAGCGACGAACACCTCGTGCCGCCTGCAGATGCCATCTGTCAGAACTGTAGTGGTACTGGCGCAGGCATCGTAGGTCCACGACGATGGGGGTAGTGCCAAATCTGCCAGATGTGAGCACACTGTCCACGGTGGAGACGAAAGAGGTGCTGAGGCGCATGTTCGCATGTCTGCTAGATAAGATTTAAATGTATGGAGCGTGTGTGTGAGAGAGATGTTTGCAAAACCATAAGTGAATGTAATGTATTTTTATTTAATGTACATGTGTGTAATCACACACACATGCGCCATTAGGTTTGAAAATAAATGTAACATGTTGTAATTGCAGTATAAATAGAATTATAGTGTGTGTGTGTGTGAGAGAGAGAGAGAGAAAGAGAGACGTTGGTAAAAAAATTCTAAAGTAAATGTAATGTTTATTTTTAATTTCAAGTATGTGTGTAATCATGCACATGCTCCACTAGGTTTGAAAATAAATATAAAGTGTAGGTTGTCATTGCAGTATAAGTAGTGAGAGAGAGTTATGTAAATAGAGAAGTGTGTAATGGTAATTCATTGTAAAAACCATATATAGAGAGAAGTGTGTAGTGATAATTAATTGTAAAAGCCATCGTAATTAATATTTTTAATGCGAAAGTGTGTTTGTTTGTCCTTTCATGTCACAACCGAGCAACGGATCGACGTGATATTTTGTACAGAGATATTTGGAGGGCCAGGAAGTGACATAAGCTACTTTTTATCCCGAAAAAATATCCCATTCTCCCAGGAAATTTTTTTTAGTAAAAATAGCGCTCGGGGTACAATGTTGCATCAATTATGTTGCTAGTGTGGGACGATGTCTCAACGGAGCAACGGATCGACGTGATTCTTTGCACAGAAATAGTTGGAGGGCCGGGAAGTGACATACGCTACTTTTTATCCCGAAAAAATATCTCATTTCATTAGGAAAATATTTTTAGTAGAAATAGCACTCGGGGTACAATACTGCGTCAATGCGAGTTGTTACTGTGGGACGGAAGCACAATATCACACAAAAAAGTGACAGAGACCCTAAACCGAACTCTACAGGACTTACGAAACAATACAGACATTATGGGTGGAATGGTTGTATTACTGGCTGGTGACTTCCGCCAAACTCTACCAGTGATTCAGATGAAATCAAAGCCTGCCTCAAGTCGTCAAGCTTATGGGCTATTCAGTTCGACGACAAATATGAGAGTGCACATCTACAATAACGTTGATACAGGACGTTATGCTGATACACTATTGAAAATTGGAGATGGGCGGTTAGAAACAGATGCCGAGGACTTTGTGTAACTAATGGGGGATTTTAGTTATTTGGTGCAGAGTGATACGGAACTGATTTCTAGTGTTTACCCAGATCTACAAAGAAATATAAATGACGAACAATGGCTATGTAAAAGAGAGATTCTAGCACCAAAAAATTACATCGTTAATAAAACTAATACTAACATTTTGAAAGAGGTAGAAGGAGAAACAACGGAGTATTTGTCAGTAGACACAGTCATGGACACCGAACAGAGAACTTCATATCCTGTAGAGTTCCTGAATTATCTAGAGTTGTCAGGTGTGCCCTCACATAAGCTCCAATTAAAATTAGACGTTTAGGTAATGCTTAGGCAAAATTTAGATGCACCGTGATTATGTAGCGGAACGAGGCTTCATGTCACACAACTTGGGCGGAACATAATTGGTGCCACTATTCTGACAGGAGTAGGAAAGGGCGAGAACGTAATCATCCCCCGGATTCCTATAATCCCCACAGACCTCCCGTTCCAATTCAAAAGGTTGCAATTACCTCTCAAGCTTAGTTTTGCTATTACAATAAACAAAGCTCAGGGGCAAACATTACAGGTAGCAGGGGTGCACTTGTAAAATCCGTGCTTCTCTCATGGCCAGCTCTATGTCGCATGTTCGCGTGTGCCCAATGCCCCAAATTTGCACATCTTAGCGCCAGATGGAAAGACTTACAACATTGTGTACAGTAGCGTCCTAAAATAGTGCTCCGTTCTGTGTTTATGATCAGTGTCTGTCTACTAAAAAATACCGTTATTTCTTCCTATAAATTTGTTACTATAACCACGCGAGCAAAGCCGTGGGTAAAATGTAGTATATATATATATATATTCATCAACAAATGTATAGATTTGTAACAATACCCAATGTGTTCTGTATTCAACATTATCCATCTGGAGTGAGGTAACATACTTACCCGAAATACATGCATGTACCTGTGTAGTGAAGGTACCAAAAATCTGCAATACATACATACTTTTATTCTCCGTTACCATTATATTAAAGGTAAAATTAATATTTATGAACTGTAGAGGGAGAGGCAAAGTTGTGAGTATAGTAAACCTAACATTATTCTCTGTGCAGAGAGATAGAGATGGTGTATATACTCGAAACATGGTAACATGTGGCATGTATTATATATATGTGTATTCTGGAAGCCGTGACCACTGGGTGTCTAGGGAGAGAGAGGCGAGTCATGCAGGCTCCTTTAGAATTATTCCAGCGCGCGCGCACGATCGCTGCCTTCCTACACGAGTGTAAGGGGAATTGGGCGCCCTCTCCCTAATCCCGAGCGAGCATCCTACTAATATTATAAATGCGAAAGTCTGTGTGTGTGTGTGTGTGTGTGTGTGTGTGTGTGTGTGTGTGTG
>NQII01005290.1:142078-165428 GCA_002778355.1 Clitarchus hookeri | reverse complement strand
TATATATGTGTGTGTGTGTGTGTGTGTGTGTGTGTGTGCATGTGTGTTTAGTAAACATGTATACAAACTCGGGCTGTGATTCGTGACCGGAAACGAGGACGATTTATCTAGGACACCCATGGTCCATTTCAATTAATAAGTGATGTAGAAGCCGATAAAGGCGGAGGGGGACAATCATATTATGTGGTATATTTTGCAAAGTACTTCCGTTAGAGGAACACAAATTAGTAAACGTATTTCTTAGACCAAGATCGTGGGTAAAATGACGGTATGGTACGTTATACAAACCCCCGTCATGTAAATAATAGGGGCTGGCACGCTTTGATTACATGCAATATTTACACCGTAAGGGTTAAAGTGATTAAGGATACCACCGGGTAAAGCAGGACGTCGTAATTGAAGAAATAGGCTGGATGCAACTCTCTAGAACTCACCGTTTCCGAGTAAAATGCAAACAAAGGGCACAGCCTGGTGTGTAGGTAACACGTGCTGCCTCCGGTGGTAAACACATGTTAGTGGTACGATGCACAATGTTGTACGTCACAGTCAATTCCCCTTTCCTCCCTCCTGAGCAGTGTAGTTTCCCGCCCCATCTGCCCGAGCAACCTGTTAGTCGCAGCCTGTTACTGCTTCGATTCACTAGGTACTGAAGACGTGAACATGGGTGAGAACACAAATTCTGAAATAACTGACATGGTCTTGATGTATGGCGAAGTGAGAGACAATGGCAGGGCAGCTACGCGTATGTACAGCCAAAGATACCCTGCAAGACCTCAGCCGAACCACCAGACATTCGCACACCTTACACAGCGACTACGGGAAACAGGCACGTGTCAGCGTCGGTGTGGACCTGGTCGACCGAGAACCGTCCTCACTCCGCAGTTTGAAGAGGCAGTCTTAGAGATTGTAGCGAAAAACGCTTCGNACCTGGTCGACCGAGAACCGTCCTCACTCCGCAGTTTGAAGAGGCAGTCTTAGAGATTGTAGCGAAAAACGCTTCGGCGAGCACCCGTGCGATTGCGCTGATAATGGATACATTGAATGGTACAGTATGGTGTGTCTTCCATGAACAGCTACGTAGACCATACCATGTGCGTAGGGTACAAGCAATGGAGCCAGCAGATTATGCCACTCGGCTAGAATTTTGCCGGTGGTTCATGCAGAAGAGTGAAATTGATCCTGGTGTCCCGGCGATTGCAATGTTTACAGNGCCAGCAGATTATGCCACTCGGCTAGAATTTTGCCGGTGGTTCATGCAGAAGAGTGAAATTGATCCTGGTGTCCCGGCGATTGCAATGTTTACAGACGAAGCCACAATCACACAGGAAGACTTTTGCAACATTTTGCAACAGTAGAAACGTTCACATGTGGAACGACTCCAGCCCACGTGCAACTGTAACGAGAGGTTAGCACCGCTGGCGTAGTGGGGAACAATGTTACTGGCACATACTTGCTGCCGAACCGTGTGTCAGGATTTCAATACTATGCCTTCCTGCAGTTAAAATTGCCACAATTGCTGGAGGATGTTCCGCTGGTGACCAGAGAACGGATGTGGCTGCAAGACGACGGTACTCCACCCCATTTCACCAGGATTTTGCGTGACCACCTCAACACAGCGTATCCCGCTCGCTGGATAGGACGGAGTGGGCCTCGTGCTTGGCCACCACGCTCCCTGGACCTTACGACATTAGACTTCTGGATGTGGGAATTTCTTAAAGCGTGTCTGTACGAGACACCCTTAGACTCTGAAGAGGACCTGTTAGCGAGGGTCATGGCTGCCTGCGATCAAGTGCGAGACACGCTAGTAGGTTTTCAACGCGTCGACCAATCTCGAATACACCGTATGAACTACTGCACTGACATTGGATAGGCACATTTCGACATTTATTGTGAAATTGGCTGTGATACTGCCACCTGCATTATGTACCTGCATAATCTGTTCAGTTGTGGTGTCAGGTAGTGCCTTCAGTACCGATGGCGCATTGCTACGTCATGGAATTTACATGTTTTTAAACACATTAGCACAGAGTCACGCTTCTGGGCCCATTAGTCATTACTACTACCCACCAGGCCATGGTACTGCTGCTACAGAAAACGTAGTTTGCGATTTAACCGGAAACGGTGGTTCCTAGAGAGTTGCAACTAGGGTGCCTAATTTGCTAATTACGATGCCCTGCTTCATCAGATGGTATCCACAATCAAATTAACATCACGTACTGAGAAAGCGCGACTAGTCGCGCTTTCTCAGTACGCGAATAAAATTTCAGGTGTTGGAAAGAAGACTTTTTTTTATTCGTCCTGTCTTTAAGTCAAAATAACTCTTGTTTAATTATCACAACAAGAGATTTATAGAAGTTGTGTTCGCTTACGGTAATATTGTACGAGCCAGTTATAGTATAGAGGAAGCAGTATCACAATTCCCCACAGGGGAGATCATTGTGGCTTGAACATTTCACTAAACAAAACTGAGCAAAATTAAACGTCTTATGTAGAATTGTGTACACGGGGTCAGAACAGGTTATATTGGCGAATAATTTTTTTAAGAGTGATGGTTTCTGGAGCCATTCTTAAAGGGAATGGACCCCTTTGATTGTGTCAGAGCACAGATAATATTTTTTTCTACTGTTCTGAACTTATTACAGCTTCACTGCCTTCATTACTTTCTAAAAGGCAACAGCTGGGAATAAAAAAAAACATTACTTTATGCGAAAGACAACAAATGCGATAAAAAGGAAACTATATCAGAAATATTTCAGGAAGTGTGCTAAACTATACCATAAGCCCTGTCGGTCCGCAAAATTAAATAAATTATATTCTGTAGTGTAAGGTTTCAGGAGAGAAAGCTATAAAGACAACATAACTTAAACATTTCCGAGCAGATTTTAAATATAATATTGTGTGCCTCCTTGGCACATGGTCTGGCGACGTCCTGGGCCTGAACAACGTCCCGCCTGAGGACAACGAACCTCCTGAGGATGAGATAAAAGAGGAAGGATCACGAGCGACGCAAAGCGAATTTCTTTGCAGTTCCCCCAGTCTTTGAATGGACACGGCGAGTTTGTTATCCTGAATGGCGAGCGTCCCCCGCCCGGCAAGGCGTGGAGGAGAGAATAAAGCAGACCCGAGAAAAGATGGCGAGCGAAAAGGATAGGGAGGGCGTCTTGGAAAACATCTTCTTTTCAGGAAGCTATACGTTAATACGCATTCTGAGGGCGTGCTGTTGGAACATTTTTTTTTCTCCTCCCATCCTTCCTTATCAAAGGAGGAGTTGAAAAGGGCGTTGATGTGTGCTCTCTCAGGGCTGTTGGGAAGGGTTTCAGGTGCTGGGTAGAATGGTCGCACGAGGGGCAAGGGGGAGGTTCTGAGAGGTAAAAGGGTTGGCTCAGACCAGAAAGTAGGGAGGCTAGGTGGCACAGTGTCAACAAGCGCCCGCATTCAGGAGGGGACCAGCCCGCCAAGCATCGCCATGGCAAGGATTACAGTTAGGCTTAACGGGGATTGTGACTGCGCCGGCCTCGGCGAGTAAGTAAGAGGCTTAACATTTCGGCGCTCAGTGGCTCCGTGCGCGCACACTGCGAACCACCCCCCTTCATCAACCCCCTCACAAGCCAACCCCAGGAGATCCCTATTATGTGGGATCTAATTTTTAAGTGGCTGCACTTAACGGCGTGTTGACCCGTGTAGTTTTGAAACATTTTCGAAACATCTGCGTCATCTGCCCGGCCCTCCCTCACCCACCTCTTTTCGACGAATTTCATCCTCTTGGCAAGCTACCACCCTTCCTCCACCCTTCCAGTACACACTCCCCTGTTTACCAAACCTATTGCATACGCTTTTTTATCGCTTAAATCCTTCCAGCGTTTTGACCTGACAATTGAAGGGGAAAGAAGGATTACGATCAATACAGACAGCTACTGTTGAGGACTGAAAAAAAGAAAAGTATTAAGAGCCAGTGTTCAAACTTGTTCAGGTCTTTGCTTTGCTCTTCTGCACGAAAGCTGCATGAAATATTTAATGTAATTGCGATATTGTTTAGTGCTTGAAAAAAATGGCTTTGTCAGAGTTTATGTACAAGTAGTCCACTGTATATACAGGATGGCAGGTAACGTGATACTCTTTTTGGTGGAGAAAAAAATTGTTGCGGGTAAAACCACAAAACAGCAGAGTGGATGAGAGGTATCGCAGCACGAGTTGAGAAAATGGCCTCGCTTCTCAGCAACATGGCGGGAGTCATCTTCGAATGAGCAGCTGTAAATTAACTTATCAGAAGATGGCAGAAAAATAAGGGGGAGGGAAGGGGACTCTTCAGCACAACAACATTGCAAATTAAGCATGAAATTTGGTCCACGACATCCGATAAGACATGTTTTATAATTGTACCAATTTGTGGATAGTGAACTAGTTGCTACAGTGTTTCCTGAAAGAAAAGAGTTTCATGTTACTTCCAAGGTTGCGCGTTAGCCAACGAGTACCTTTTATGAGGCTGACGCCATGCCACCTGAGCAGTTTTTACGTAGCCATGTAATGGCAAAAATTCCTTCCTACACTTCTCAATCCTATGCACCACGTTGACGGTGTTTCTTACTTCACGAAGTGGGTACAGTTGTAAAAACCTACAAAACACTTTGTAAAAGTTCAATAGCCACTACTTTTTTACTAGGCCTTACAAAATAAATTACATGAAACGTTAAGGTGTCAGTCATTTTGGCCACAAAATTTTGCGAAAAACATTTTCCAGAAAGGACTTTAAAAAATGCAAATGCTTAGTATTTATGGTGTCGTGTACTTATAAGAAGAATTAAATAAGCATTTAACGTGTGTCCACTATTTATTTCGTTCTCTTGTTTCGGCACCAAATTCCACATTTTCTTAAGAAAATAGGTAAATCTAAAAAAAAAAATTTCGTATGAAATTGACAGTACTATTTATTTTAAAAAGTTCAGGAACAGGCAGGAAGCGAGCTTATTATTAAGTCGTTAATAAATAACGTCAGCGTTACAAGATTAATGTGGTAAATATTTTTGCCTGTGGAAGTGATGAGACGTTTGGTTTGCATGGCTGTATCGTATCTTATAAATACAGCACTCCAAGACACGAACCCAGAAAATACCTCAAAACAGGTGATACTTAAAATATTGTTGTTCAATTTACCTTATAAGGAAGGCATTTCTCAGTTGGTGATGTTTCATTCATTATTGAAAAGACGCGTGCATGAACAAAGTTTGAGGAAGAAGGCGAGAGAATGAGTGAGAGAGGAGCACTGTTACGGCACTTAAAAGCAGAAGCCCTCAGCGCTGTGGTGTAGCTGGAGCACAGCCCGAATGCAATTCGTGATGGTAACGTGAGCGCCCCGAGAAAATCCGCTGACAAACGGCAACGTCCGCCACGTTTCCCGCTTTCGGATATCCGGGTTTTGGTCACGCCGGTTAATCGAGCCAGGTTCCCCGTTGTAGGAGGCGAGTGGTCTGACCACTACACTACCGCGAACCTAAAGAGTCCACATGGCATGGTGACGTTCTGGAGATAAGAACACGCGATATTCGCGAAACGTGTTCCTGTCTGCTTATTTCCGATCCACTTTCGCTACTGAATGGTTTTAAACTTTTTAGTCCATAATTAGAGAACTGAAAATGTCGCGTTATCGATTGGGGATAAGTAGTATTTTAAGCACGTATAATTTTGTACTATGTTTGTGATAGTTCCGTGCTTCATTTGACACACACTGACAAAACTTTGCGCTAAAGAGTATACACTTGAAAATCGTGTACATGAATCATGTGAAAACTTGTCCGAAAGGAAATGGCTTCACACCCAGACAGCCGCAAATGAAGTATCGACACTAGCTTGATTATCTATGTAATTGTTAAGTACAGAGTGACACCAACTTAAAGCGCGAATTTGACAGGTCCTTAGGCATAGTTAATTTATTTGCTCAAGTGTTGCAATAGTTTGAGTTGGTTATGGGTGGTACACTCGTATCAATTATGATTCCCGCAATTAGTCAATAACGCACTGTGTTCGTTGATGTTAGCAAAAACCATTCACTGATGTTAGCTGCAGACACTTTTACAAACGTTATTTATCACCAAAAAATGGTCAAAACACATGTTGCTGATTCTCTGTTGCGGACAATCTCAACCATAAATATCCTTAGTGTGTAACGTGTCCTCGACCGTGTACATGGAGGCTGAACGTGTTAATTACTTGGACTCCTGTGCGTTTGCTCGCGAAACACAGATGTTCAAAACCGGAGTAACTTTTATCTGATCGACGTAATAACAAAGCAAAATGCTTCTCACAGAGAAACTGGGACATCATAACCCAAGGAAGACTGTAAATCTCAATTCGCTATAAAAAAAAACGTGTGATATATGGACGTGTACGAATGAAAATGAAAGTAGGTGTTATTTATGGTACTATTTATGATAAATTCATATGCAAACAGCCGTCACGTACCCGATGTTGACGAAGGTTGGCTCCGCCTGTTGTCAGGTCACTCTCTAGGTGATGATTGATGGTTGATACCTCCGTCGTTTTGTCGTTGCGTGAGGCCATTTTGCTGGGACGTGCGGTCAGAGTACGGGACTCGTAAAGTGGGTTGCGCTCCTGTGAACTTACGCATTCTGGGCCATCACTGAACATTGCTGTGGCTATCCGCGAGCGGTAAGTGTGACGCTCGTCTCAAGTAAGTGCGACGTGCCCTGTGCTAGAATTCGCAACCCAAATGCCCTTGGCCTGCTTCGTCGCCTTAGAAACGGGCCGCGTTGGAGCAAAGGTAAAGCGCTCGCTGCTCACCAAGGCAAACTGGGTTCGATTACAAGCGGGGTCGCTCTCGGAATTTTGCAAGTGGAAATCGTACAGGGCGATGTTCCCAGTCGGCGGATTTTCTCGGGGATCTCCCATTACCTCGTGCCCTTGCATTCCGGCGCTGCTCTGTAATCACTTCGCTTAACCCTCATCGGATCTCAAAGACCTTGCCGTTTTGAGAGCAGCCCAAAACCTCACCACACCCCGTTTACCTTCCAAAGTGCATCGAAGCCGTGACGTCACTGTTTTGCAGTTTGGATCAAAGCCAAAGGGCGAATAAACCTTCCAGTAGCCCCTTCAGTCAAGGACACGAGTAACGTCCCGTTCAAAGGCTTTACAGCGCACGTTTCGTTACTCAACTACTTATAACAGTTTTACAACACAAATAGCTTCTTCACACCATTTGCTAGACACTATTGCTTTCAACTCTTTCATTCTCATTGTAGACAATCGTCTACATGTTGCACGGGAAAATTATATTTGACCAGTACTGTACAATGTGAGGCTCAGTGCCCAATGATATTTTATAGCAATAACTTATCCGTAAACCATGTTACTACTCTACGTTATGACTCGTTCATACCTGCGACTACTAAACACGACGTCTGCAGCTCATTGGTTGTATTACGAAAGAAGTTCTTTGTCAACTTAAGTACAGCACCCATCAAAAAACTTCCTATTTGCAATACCAGGAATAGTAATCAAATGTGGGAATTAAAGGGTTTAGTAATTAATTTTTTATACTTATGCTAGGGAGTAATAACTACTATGAGACAAAGACAAGTGTCCGAAATCATACACTTTTTGTCAGGAAGGGATCAAGGAAATGTGAGGATTAGTGTGTTCTGAAGGGATCAAGGGCAAGTGTTCGAGGGTGTGTGACAGACATTACTGAATTCGATCACAGCTGTTATCTGTGGAACTCGCATCGTGAATTTTTCAGGCTAGCCGAGAAGACCGTTCAAGAACCAAATTACAGGAATCCTCAAAGCCTGAGAAGTTTGTGATGTAATCTGCAGTTCATCGATATTATATACCCTCCCACCTTTCCATTCACAAAATTCTGTACGTGAACGTGCTACAGACGAAGCGAGTTTATGGTTTGACTGTACGGAGCACAAAGCAAGCATCCAGATAAATAGATACTTAGAAGTCGGAAAATAATCTGAATTTGTCAGAGCTTCTAACATTTTGCGAAAAGCTTTGTCAACAATCTGAATTTCACAGTATTTTATACACTGGAGCCACAATAGTGTTTTTAATGCGAAGCCTTTGTATTGGGTTGATTTTTTCATTACCCTTTCACTCTGTTTTCTGTTTATTGTTGTCTCGCAGTTAAACAAGCGTGTCGAAAGTACCGTGGTTCAGTTACAGGAATGCGACAAAGAAAATAAATGTTTGAAGTCCACCCTGCGTCATAGTAACTTCGCGAAATACTCGTGGCTGTAGATATTAAAATCTTGGCGCAAAAGTCTTAGCTTGCGAGCCGACCTCCCGTGGCGCAAGCTCTGTTGGTGCGTCGCCGGTCTGGGGTGCGGGAGGTTCCATGTTCGAATCCCAGGCAAGGGATTGGTGTTAGTTAAGTTTGGTCATAAGTTAGTTTGTAAGCCGTCCTCTGATAAGCCATCAGGCATAACAGCAGTGTACGTTAATAAGCCCCATACAATTCTTAGCCTGTGTTGTAGCGACATGCACATGTTTCAGACATAAACTTAATTCGTTGCAACGTAAGAATTTACAATATGTCTTGTGAATGGACGGGAAGATCACGTGATATTTTCCGGGTGTTCGTGCATCTGAAACGCAAGCATTGGCAGAATTTGACCTCTTAGGGTATAATTAAAAAACCCGGAACTTTCACGATTTCAATTGAGGTAAGCTAGACTACAAAAACTTATACATTTTTGTTACTCTTGCGATTGAATCGCAGTTTATTAGGCCCACCGTGAAGGTCTCTACACCAGTGACAAACGAACCCGTAAGTAAACAATGAGAGAATCCCGCACTACCTGGTCAGGGACGTAAAGTAGAATAGAGGCGACTGTTATTCGTGAAAATATTTCAGGGCATGTTGTGTTCCAAAACACTTGAGTTCAGAACCCCTTTGGTCATTGAATAATTTGAATTGTTACGCATCTTATCTGTCTGCTGCGAATCACGGACGGCCGGTATCGGAGAAACTTAATTCTAATTGGTTTAATGATGTAACAGATTCTCTGTACACAGAAGATAGCGGTCAATAGCCAAATGAATACTGCAAGTGTACACATGGGAGATATTGAAGATGGTGCACGTAGGTGAAACTACGTGAGATTTTCTTTGATTTACACCACTTGTTATTCTCGGAAAAAATTACACGCAGGCTATACTTATATNGAAACTACGTGAGATTTTCTTTGATTTACACCACTTGTTATTCTCGGAAAAAATTACACGCAGGCTATACTTATATCATCTATGTGCGTATCTACTTCTTTACTTTGGTTATTGGCCAGGTGTCTTTGTGAGAGACCTTTTCTCAAACGATTGGGCAAATAAGAATTACGTTACTGCAACACTAAAGGTCTGTGCCAGCTTAGGTGGTTAGCAGTTTAAGACATCTAATCACGAAAGTTAAGTTGAGCCAAAGTGATCTGGAGTACAACAAGTCGTGGATTTTTGCGAGTAACTCGTGCCACTACTTCTTTTTAACGCGCACCCATTCTCTCATTGGCTGCGAGAGACTCGGGAAGCAGGCATTGAATATGATTGGCTATCCCGAGCTGCAAAAGGTTCCCTGTTGAAAAATTAGTCACCACTCACCAGGCGCTGATTGGAGGACGAGATGTTTTGCCATGTTTGGGGCCAGTCACAAAACATTGCTGGTGTGTGTGGCTGAAGTTCCTGATGGGAAGTGAAGCGTCACATCACTTTGTATTCTTAATTATTATGTGGTACGAGAATAGTAGCATGGTTCAAGAATCACTTTACACATGAAGACCACTGGTTGGGATACCCGATTTGTACGAAAATATTTCATTACTAGCTGTAGTTTGAAACACTCTAACTGACGTCCACATTTGTGATTGGCTGATTTACTTGTCACGCGTTTTAAGTGTTCTCCTATGAATCAGATAGGTTCACTATTTGAGTGGCGGTATTATGATTCGCCACTCAGGTGATGAAACGTCAAATCAAACACACGCGCCTAAGAAGCAAACAAAAGTTGCTGCAAGGGTAGTAAAGTATTACAATTTAAAATGTGCAATTCTCTGGTCGCGAAAATCGGGCGAAGAGTGAAGAATGAGTGAAGAGAGTTGGGCGGCTTTTAACAGCGAGTACTTAAGAGCCAATGAGGGTGATGGAGGTGANGGTGAAGAATGAGTGAAGAGAGTTGGGCGGCTTTTAACAGCGAGTACTTAAGAGCCAATGAGGGTGATGGAGGTGAGTATGGAGCGGCGCTGGATTGCAGGGGTGGGTGAAACGGGACATCCCCGATAAAACCCGCCAACCAACCGCATCGTGTGGCACGATTCCTACGTGAGAAAATCTGGGTGTGACCTCACCAGGAATCGAACCTGATTCACCTAGGTTGGATACGAAAAGTCTGACTATTCACAGTGTAAACTATATGCCATATGAACATTCCACATTCTGCACAGAGTTATGTAAATGGGTTATCAATCTGGTATTTTAACTAAAATACCCACTGGATTGCTTGCATTAAATACTCGCTGTGAATTACGAAACGTAGTTCTCTATTGTAACGTCTTATGAATAAATGTAACTTCTGTTTTGCAAGACGTCAAATTTGGTTCCACTGAAGTTGGTTGACTATATCATGTTGATACTCTAATTGTTTCACAATGATATTTTATTGACGCATAGGCGCAAGCATTATGTGAAAGCCACTGCTAGGAATATTGAAACGTGTCATAAGAATGCACAACTAGCAGAAAACAAGCTAATGAAGTTATCGAAAGTTCACAAATAACCCACAAGCAATTGTNTCATAAGAATGCACAACTAGCAGAAAACAAGCTAATGAAGTTATCGAAAGTTCACAAATAACCCACAAGCAATTGTAACTAGAGAGCCGATAAATTCACGAACTCGTAAGTAGATTAGCTTACATGTCTGGGAAACTCTGGGACTAATAATANCACTAGAGAGCCGATAAATTCACGAACTCGTAAGTAGATTAGCTTACATGTCTGGGAAACTCTGGGACTAATAATACGCGATTAGCTATATAAGACTCCTGTCATGTCTTCGCAAATTCGTAACAAACAGTTCATGAGTTGCTGACAAGTTATTAAGCATTCAAATTCTAGTCTACAGGGAACTGAACTAGCGAATTTTACAGTCACTGACCATAACAAAAGACACGCGATTTTTGTGCTTGTCTCTCGTTATATTCCAAAACACTTCAGCTCAGATCCATTTTTCCGAGTCGAAGATTTTTAACTCCTACTCGTCTGAGAGGTGCCTGCCCGCAAATCACAGACGTTAAATACCGAAGTCCCCTAATCCTGACTGACCCAGTCAAATGCCACGATGTCACAGGGTAGATAAAAACACAGAGGCGAAATAGAGTGATCCTTCCTTCAATGTCGGAGTGCCCATTCTCTGATTGACTGCGCAAGGCTCTGTAAACAGAACGGGCCTTTTTTTTTTTTTTTTGGATTGGCTACTGCGTGCTGTGTTTGTTGGGCTTCCGGCTAGCAAGTAAGATACTAGGCTCTGATTGGTGAACGGCGTTCCTATATGTTACTGGCCTTTGATGAAATGTTGCCTGCGTGTTTGCTGGAGTTCGTGGAACAAGCATCTGTTTCATCCTGTGTGTTCTAAATTGATCTTTCCACGAAGACACATACCAGTAATCAAAGGAAATCTGCAGGTGTGCGGGTAGAATATTGAAGTCTAGAACACGTGGAGCTCTTTCCGCGGAAACCACGTGCCCCAGACCATTACATACTTCCCGAAGAAAAAATATCTTGAGCAATCCACATATCAAAAACTCCCAGGAAATCCTCCGGAAGTATGAAATTTCTTCCAGGACCAGAAGCACGTGATACTTGATAGGTATTCCTCGGCCCTGCGAAGACCTTTGTTGCGCAGCANGCTCTGATTGGTGAACGGCGTTCCTATATGTTACTGGCCTTTGATGAAATGTTGCCTGCGTGTTTGCTGGAGTTCGCGGAACAAGCATCTGTTTCATCCTGTGTGTTCTAAATTGATCTTTCCACGAAGACACATACCAGTAATCAAAGGAAATCTGCAGGTGTGCGGGTAGAATATTGAAGCCTAGAACACGTGGAGCTCTTTCCGCGGAAACCACGTGCCCCAGGCCATTACATACTTCCCGAAGAAAAAAAATATCTTGAGCAATCCACATATCAAAAACTCCCAGGAAATCCTCCGGAAGTATGACATTTCTTCCAGGACCAGAAGCACGTGATACTTGATAGGTATTCCTCGGCCCTGCGAAGACCTTTGTTGCGCAGCANCATTTCTTCCAGGACCAGAAGCACGTGATACTTGATAGGTATTCCTCGGCCCTGCGAAGACCTTTGTTGCGCAGCACAAAGCGCGCATGCGCACAAGTATTAAGCAGTGGTGGGTAAGGGAAGGCGTTTCCGGGGTGCGCACCTGGGGGCCGATGAGCAGCTATTGTTGCGGCGGGGCCCGCCCCCGCGCCGGAGAATAGTCCTCGCGGGCCCCATGCACGTTCCCGAGGGAGGGGAGGACCATGCCTTGCCCTGGTTCAGGAGCCCCCCGGGGGTGTCAGGTGTGATCTCAGCCGCGCACACGTGTGGAGGGGTGCCCATGTCCCTCAGGAAGTGGGCGTCGCGGGAACAACGCCTCACTTTCCCAGGGACTCCTCCAGGGGGTCTCCTGTATGGAGAAACACGGCCTCTTCCAGACATCAAGCCCTCCTACACTCCTCTGCAAGTGTCGGCTGGGGATTTCCCTGTCGCAGGCGGGATCGCAGCGTCTTCGACAACACCAGCACTCTGTAAGCTGGAACACCAGTTCCTAGGGACTCCTGATTTTATCTCTAATAATTTCTGTTTATTTCAATTTAGCGAATGGCGGAGTCCTGCAAAATTCACATAATTTTTTAGAACAGACTAGAATTAACTGACCTGTACACACCAGACTAAAATTCGTTATTTCATTGGCTGTTGACCTTTGTGTGGCGTCATTAATAGATGGGACACCCGAATTTCGCGAAAAGATTTCCGTACATGCTAGATTTCAATACTATGCGGTCGTACCAGCAGTTTTATTTTACTTAGTGGTGGCGTGCTTTTGTGTCAAGAAATTTTCTTCTTGACTGGCCAATCGTGATTACTTAACTTAAATACTGTTAGTCTGTGATTCGCGCACATGCATCTATGACGCGTAACACGGAAGCCATTCAATCACGAAAGTGCATCTGAGCTGAAGTTGCGTGAAATACAACTGTGCGTAAAATATAATTGCGAAAATCTGGTGTCCCTAATTATAGACACAGAGAAATTACACTTTTTTCATTTGAGAACAAGCTAGACTTCAAACACATCCATCTTCAGTCATATTTTTAATTGGATTGCATTTCGTAAGCAACGCCGTCTTCGAATTCGAATCAATAGCTTTACGGCAAGAAAGGGAGAAGCGAATACCGCGCTATCTGAAAACATATGATGAGGGGGTGGGGTGGGTGTAAAACTAAAACATAAGCCAATGAACAACGAATTGAGGCCCGAGTAAACAAAATATTTCGCATTCTATACGTTACCACCAAGCTCTCGATGCCTTGAAACCTCTTCTCCAGTGACGTCACGACTGGTAGGTCTACATGGGTGGCCAATATGGCTGGCAGCTTGGTTAGTTTTGACTTGTGACGGGTTGCACGTCACTTCTTACACACAAAGTTTCACGTATAAGTAGATGTTTAATTGTCAATAATATATAGGCTTATTTTTAAAAATAAAAAAGTAACATTTAAGATTATTTTGTGTGTGTGTGTGTGTGTGTGTGTGTGTGTGTGTGTGCTATCACGAGCAAAAGTTAAGGATATCTGCTTGGGCATACATTGCTTCTTGTTTCGTGAATTTTTTACAGTAGTTTGTGTTTCTGTAAAACGTATTTCAGTGATCTCAAACAAATTTACTGAAAATATTTTCACATTTTAATTAGTTTGTTTCTACAGATTATTGGAAACGATATTACAGTACGAAATATAGTACACAGAGAGCTACAATCCAAAGAGGTTATATTTGGAATACATTCCCCATTATAAAATATTACCTCGTTCCTAACTAAAGAATAATTACGGAGTGGTTGACGGTTTTCCGTTATATTCAGAGAATGTCTCCGAAGTTCTATTTATGAGCGTCTTATTTTTATTGTTTACAAATGCAATGAAGTAAATGCATTCATTTGACATACTTGGAGCATGTAATATTCAGTAAAAAATTGTTTTCCTTGTTTTCCCATTGGCAACAAAATACATGCAACGAATATTTTGTATTCTGTATTCCCNTCCCATTGGCAACAAAATACATGCAACGAATATTTTGTATTCTGTATTCCCGGTTTCCCGCGCTGCTGCTTATTTCGAAACAATATCGCGCAGCAGTTCTATTGCCTATCGCCAGGAATTGTAAGGCATTGTAGTCTCTGTAGTAACAGCTTGGCTTGTCGACGAATAGACCCACGAATTATCCGCGATCTATCGTCGTTAGCCTGCGAGACTGCGTAACTGGATTCATATTGTTCATTAAAGCGTAGAAAATGTATTATTGGCTGAAAGAGTCCTTTATGTGTGCCGCTCAAATTTTCAGCCAATTGTAAAAATCAGTTGAATTTAAAGAGTACCTACCACTTTTCGGTGTGTTGTCAGATCATAACGCGAAATTCGCAGGTCTCTAGTGATTAGATGGTTTTAAAGTCTACGCGTCCTAGAAACTTGCCCATGAATCACAGACGTTCAGTGCCGTAGTGTCTAATTTTGACAAGTGAAAAGATTTGGCCGGCTCTTAACAGCGACGTCTTGAGAGCCGATGAGGATGGTTGAGGTGAGTAAGGAGCAATGCCGGAATGAAAGGGCGGAAGAAACGGGAGATCCCAGAGAAAACCCGTTATCCAGTGTCATCGTCCGGCACGATTCCCANTTAGCCTGCGAGACTGCGTAACTGGATTCATATTGTTCATTAAAGCGTAGAAAATGTATTATTGGCTGAAAGAGTCATTTAGGTGTGCCGCTCAAATTCCCAGCCAATTGTAAAAATCAGTTGAATTTGAAGAGTACCTACCACTGTTCGGTGTGTTGTCAGATCATAACGCGAAATTCGCAGGTCTCTAGTGATTAAATGGTTTTAAAGTCTACGCGTCCTATAAACTTGCCCATGAATCACAGACGTTCAGTGCCGTAGTGTCTAATTTTGACAAGTGAAAAGATATGGCCGGCTCTTAACAGCGACGTCTTGAGAGCCGATGAGGATGGTTGAGGTGAGTAAGGAGCAATGCCAGAATGAAAGGGCGGAAGAAACGGGAGATCCCAGAGAAAACCCGTTATCCAGTGTCATCGTCCGGCACGATTCCCACATGCAAAAATCCGGGAGTTACCCTGCCGGGGTTTGAATCCTGATCGCCTTGGTGGTAGGCGATCAGGCTAACCGCTCCCGTGTCTAATTTTGATTGGTACATTCAATCACCACGATGTTACCGTGAACTGAAGCTGCACACGCCAGTAAAATTGTGTCACTGACTAGCCACGTTTCTGAATGACGTTCGCCAATCAGCGCCTCGTATGATACTCGCCAGGTGGCAGTCCAGGAAACAGGGAATCTTGGGCAGCACATGGCAACCAAACAGACAGAATTTTGTCGTTCCCAGATCTTTACACAACAAATCAGACAACGGGTACACCAACATCGAATTACTCTCCTTGCCATTTCGTCTGAGTACTTCGTTACTGAGTGATAGTGGTAAAGTGAGCGCTTCTGATAGCAAACTTCGAAAAACGTTAGCTCCCCTAACACTTAAGAGTGCGGTACACATTTACTGACAATTTAGACAAGCTATAAGTGAGGCACCTATATCCACGACTGCGTGACCACCAAACCTGTGAATCTCTGTATCCCCGTTTACAATCGTCGTATTGGTTTACACACAGCACCTGGCACGCTTGCTATAGTGAACAAGGTTGATCTAACTGGCCGGCTCTGAGATAAACGCAAACGCGCCAACAACAACTCTATAGAAATTAAGCCCGGAATACCAACTATTGAAATGGACCGATATAGGCCAGCGTAACACCGGGTTGGGGGGGGGTCTTTTGTCTTCGGGACATTGGAACGAGAAGACTACTGAATATGGGTGTGTCCGGCCGTCGTTGACCGCCTCCTAGAATCAGCTTCCGGGAACATGAACCAGGTGGGGACTTTCAAATTTTATTGTAATAGTAATGGCGTGAGATAGTAATACTTAATATAATTAATTAGCATCTTGGTATTCCATCTAAGCTTCCCCGATCAATAGTCACATCCATTGTTATTGTACAATCCTAATGTTCAATAAACTGCATCTTATAGGGAAAACTGGGTACGGTTGTGCCAGGGTACGAAAGTGACAGTCGAAATATTAGCCAAAGTATACGGATTAGCGAGTTGTGGTAACGGCGAAGGGAGGGGCTTGCATGTCTGAACCCGTGTCACAGTATTGCGTCAGCCGCTAGGAGAGACCTGCATTTGTTTTTGGCAGTCAAAAGTAAGTATTTTTGTTCGATTTCTTTTGATAATTGTTGTCATATATATACAGATTGAGTATTAAGTGTTATTTATCTATATAATATATACATTAATAAAAAAAGCCGTGATTACTTTGTTCATAGATTATTTCATTTTGGCATGGTGTTTGTTTTTATGAAAAAAAGTGCGTTGGGTACGGTTGTGACATAAGTAAAAGTTAAGTTTTATTATTTTAGATGCCCAGACAACGCTCGCGGAAGACGGAAAGGGGGAGGCAAGACATTAATCAATACGAAAATGCATATATTGAAACAAAACGAGGTGTATCTCTGCGACAAGCAGCAGAAATTTTTCAAATTAATCGAATGTCCTTGTTCAGATGTTGATACAAAGATGTTTATTTTTTGTTGAAGTACACATTGTCGTGTTTTTATTCCAAAGATTTTGAGGTTACGTTTATTAATATTTTATTTATAATCTAAAAGAGTTCCTGTAAAGCTAATTTCTATCTAGAAAGATAATTTTGATATTTATGATGTTAATTAACATGTCTTTTTTATTTTGATTATGCATAGTTATGCTAGTTTCTAGGTAAAACAAACATTTTGAGACTCATTGTAGTGTGAAGACTGGTTTTAATAATAAAAACCTATTATGTATATAAATGCTATAGTGCCTTATTAGTTATAAGTCATTGAAGTGTTCCCAAACATACTTATTTCTGTTCCTTTTCTTTTCAAAAGAATATTCGGTAATATTAATGCTAGATTGTTGCAATAAAAGTGATTTCAGACCATTTCAGAGTATTATTAAGTCTGTTACTTTCGACCCCAAGCACTGTCACAACGGCCCCTGGGGTGTGGTCGGTTGTGACATTTTCCCCCTTTTTTTTTTAACTTGCTCCTTCCTGTGTGCAAACCATTATGTTTAGGGATAAAGTTTTTATTAATTATATATAGGGTTATGTATAAATTATACGAAAAAGCAATTTTCGTTTAGCTAACTGGTATACATACAAAACTATGGCCGATCAAATACAAAATGGCACAACCGTACCCAGTCTACCCTACCCTACTATTGGGCTCTATTTAGGTAGGCCCATAACCCCTTTCAGGTATGAATTGACTTAAAAGTAAAATTCATAACATCGTGGTCTGCAGTCTCGGCTCGGCAGTGCGGAGTGTAGCGACCGACGGCAGACACGAGGTTCGTCGCTGGCGAGACTCGCTCGTAATGGCCGCGAGCAGCGTGGCAGATGCGAGCCACAATGGGTCGTCGTGGCCGGCGCGTAATCGTTTTGTCGCGGCGCCATTCACAGCTTCTGTGCTACACGGTCACGCCGCATCAAGTCGACAATGCTCCCCTTACAACCTCTGCCCCACCGAGACGCACGGTGCAAATTAAAAAATGAAACGCCGCCTTTGTGCCTCCTAACGTTTTTTTTATTCCTTGAAACCGGGCCCTTTTTTGATATTGTGGCTTCAAGGCCAACAAAGCATTGACTATGAAGACGTACTGTAACGATTTTTTTAATCCAAAGTAGCGCTGCTGCTACTTTCCAAATACGTTTCGTAATTAAGGCTGTTGGCCACCAGAAAGTAAATTTTTTTATATAAGTATAAAATTCCGTTCAGCTTGTTGACAGTACTTGTAAATAGGGCTACTCATTCCTCGCAGAAATAAATATGTATCTATGTGTGTAAATATACACATAGAAAAAAAATTTAAAAATTGCGAAAAGAAAATGTTTGCCAACATATGTTCCTGAGCACTGTAACGTCCTGGCTTGGTTTGACACTTTTTAAAATCATCCGACCACGAAAGAGCATTTGAAAAAAATTGTTTCTGAGTAGAAATTTTTTTGAAATTTTTTGAGTGTTTATTTCTTATTGGTCCATATGAATGGGTAAGTGGCTTCATTTACACGTGAGAACCAATACTGAAAGAAAATTTTTCTAACATGTACACAATACTTTGAAACCTAGGAAACAGTCGAATTCTCCCGCGTTATACCATCGGTTTTGAACACCGTTTTTCCATCTAGGAATGTCTAAATCACAATTTTAGTCATTTTATGACGTACATATAAAATATACAAAACTTAGAGAAATTAACATTGGTAACTGAAAGGTCATGTCTAGGGGCACCTGTTTTGCGCGAAAATATTTCGGGACAAGTTGTGATCCAAAACACTTTAGTTCAGAAACGCTTTCGAGTTTGGAGCATTTGAAATGTTACGCGTCTTCTCGGTCTGCCCGCGAATCACGTACGTTCAGTATCGGAGAAAATTTATTCTTATTGGCTCACTCATGTAAGAGACGCTCTTCGCACAAAGACAAGCGGCCGGCCGATAGCCAAAGAAAGGCAGAACGTGTGCAAATGGAATATTGAAGTCTAGCCCGCACGTAAATCTTTTCGCGAAAAACATGGGGTGCTAGACTCATTTCTAAGATAATTTTGAAGTATTCTTTGTTTTAAAAATACATCATAAACTGCTACAAATGAAAACAAAATTTCCTTATGATAAGCAATTTAACAATTGCAAAATCGTTTTATAAAAGCATGACATTGAAGATTTCTTAAAGTAACTCATGATATTTAATTTTAATGCGAATTGGCTTATTTCAGTTTTTTAGTGCATTATTATTATTATTTGTATGTCCAAAAAACACTAAAACTGTTACTTAGACTTTTCTTTATGCTAAAAAATGTATATGATCGAGAAAAATTTTATTACAGGAAATATTGCTTGTAAGTAATTTATAAAAGTAGGGACACAAAATTTTCGCGAAAATTTTTATGACGACCTGTATTTCAAAACACTTTGGCACAGTTCTACTTCCAATATTGGGTGATTTTACTTTTTTTTTCTGTGTAACGTATCTGTCCGCTAATCACTTACATTCCGTATCGGGTAGGCTTATTCTGATTGGTATTATTAATTACTCTTTGGCGTCACGCTCCTGTTGCGATGGTTTGCCGCCAGTTGCAAGGATGACTGAATTCCTTGGCATGCTGTATCAAAGTCTTTTGAATTCCTTTATACTCAAGTTGTAGGTCGTTGTATACAAGCGTGTGACATAAATCTCCACGTTTGCCACAGATGAGTAGGGGGTGTGGTGGAGTGGAGTAATTAGAGTGGCTCCTAACGTCGAGGTCTTGAGAACCGATGAGCGCGAAGTGAGGTGAGTATGGAGCAGCACCGTAATGCACGGGCAGGGAAAACAGGAGATCCCGAGAAAACCCACGGCATCTCCCGTCAGGATTCCAACTTGCAAAAATCCTGTGACCCGGCTGGAGATTTAACCCGGTTCGCCAAGGTGGGAGAGGCGAGCAGGCTAACCACTCAGCCACCGCAGCCCCGGTCCGAAAAAGATTATGTTTGTTCGGCTGGAAGGTGATTTGTAGGCTACTGATTGGTGAATGGCATTTCGGCATGTTGCTGACTAGAGACGCCACATTTCTGGAGTTTGCATCTGGAGTTAGCGGTAAACAAACCCTTTTCACATATATAGTGTTAAGTATTCTGTGCCTTTTAAAATATAATATTCGTTGGTGATCTGCTAGGTGTAGCCGACACAATGCATTTTACGAAGTTGTAACACCAAAAGTACACTCGTGTCTGCCACTAGCGAAAGGCGTAGGCACACATTGTTAACAATATTCCGTCATTTTACGGAAGAGTCCTGATAAAAAGTTCTCCAGAAATGTCCGCTAATTTACTTAACTTTAATTTACAATGACAAAATTTTTTATTTTTAAAAAATTTGACGGAGCGCAGGTGCAACGTAACTATATGTAACGCAATACAATTATTCTATTATTTTACGTACATTTCTATGAACTCATTTTGTCCTCAAATGAATTCGCAAAATTCCCGAATTTGTAATATTTCATAGTTCAACTCTCATTGATGTGCCGGGACTAACTAGAGACCTGCAACATTACAAACCACCGCAGTATTATTTGGTACGTGCGGTTCACGGTAAAGTGAGCACTTTTGAAAACACCGTTCAACTTCTGTTTGTGTGAACGTTGTATATTCTTCCACTATATATGAAACTAACGTCGTCTTGCAGCTCATCACGTTATACACACGTCGGTCAAGTGAAACTGTGAAATTATTAGAAAAGTGAATATTTTACAAAGGTGTTCGCTCTTAAACTTCTATGCATTAAAACAACAGAAAGGAAAATAAATAATTTTAGTATACGCAAACGTTTACCTAGAACTTACAATTCTGCTTTTAAACCTGGAATTACATTGTTCCGTTGTTACCATCTTTACTGCCTGCATGGTGCTCAGTGTTGAAGTAGCCTATATGCAGGTAATGGCAGTGACTTTCTTGAAGGGTTAAATTCGAAACTGCTCAATTAACCTTGGACAGCCTATAAAATGCTAGACTTCACTACCCTATAGTAACTGGAGTGTAATTCGTTATTTCATCGGCTACTTACAACTATTTGGTTTCGTTCATTCATCGTTACGGCGTGGGCAAGCCTTAATTAAACAGCCTACCTGAAGGCGCCACCCCACTTGAAAAGGTAACGTGGCCACCGGGCAGCGTAATTATGCAAGCAGAGCGCGCGATCGCCCTAACACGGCGTTAGCGGAGGATCCTCTGCCGGACGAAGAATGAGGGCGCGGCGGAGTGATACAGGCCAGCCAGGCGGCTGGAAGTTCGTCTGTTCTCGCCTCGACGCCAACCAGGGAAGATGTTCCGGAGGACCAGAAGGATGCCGATGTGCCGCCCGCTGAAGTCTGTCTACGCATTATCCATCATCATCGTACAAGGTGGGAAAGATCGATCCAGTAAATAACCGCAATGGTGGCCTCGTTAGGTTAACGTAAATTATCAACTCATCCGAGATGTTGCCAGATAATATAAACTGTGTTAAACTCGTATTGAAATAATGTGCCATACCATGGAAGGAATAAGCTTTTGTTTTTTTATAGAGTAGCTATAACCCATCGGAGACAAATACCCCAACTTTTATAGCTTTAAGATCTGCTATACGACAGTAGCCTAAAGTATAATAAAATACTAAGATATATAATAATATGTAACCGCTTTACTAGAGCGGTTGACGTGAGAGAAAATATGTGGGTGGCTCTTATCAGCGAGGCCTTGAGAGGCAAGGAGGACGACAAGGGTGAGTATGGAGCACAGTGCTGCAATGAAAGGGTGGAGGAGACGGGAGATCCCCGAGAAAACTCCCTGACCAGAAGTATCGTCCGGCACGATTCCCACATGCGAAAATCCGGGAGTGACCCGCCCGAGGATTGAACTCGGTTCGCCAAGGTGGAAGGCGAGTGGGCTAACCGCTCGGTCACCGCGGCCCCTCGCTTTGCTAGAGATTGCTTGCTCAAACATAGAGAATTTTATATTGGCTAAAAGCGACCTTACCTTAGGACGTGCCACACAAGTTTTCGACTAATAAAATAAGTCCAAAGAACGTACAACACCTTGAATTTTAGTCCGAAACCACAAAGCAGCGCGATTTTTTGGGTGTCTCTAGTCGGGACCAATTAAATATATTTGTGTTCAATGTTATAGGCAGGATCTGATACGAAACAGCGCACTGTACTGTTAACGCCACGAGCGGGGTGTGGCCCAGATAGCTGCATGCGCAGCCTGCCGCAAACTGAATGCCGTACGAAAAACATTAGTCTTCCTATAATCATTTTCGCGTTGGCCGATGCACGCCGAATGTTTTTGTAACAGCTTGTACACAGCCGGGCCGTCAATAATATCAGATGCCGACGGCCAGGCCGTGCCGACGGATCAAGCGCAGGTAACAGTGAATAAAATTACAATTGCTTCATGTGCAATATAATATTTGTAACTGAATAAGTTCACTAGAATAAGAAACACAAACGCTGAGTTCTTTGGATTATTATCGCAATGAAAGTAAGCAATTAAATAAAAAAAATACATTGAAAAAATTTATTTTATGGACGTATCGCTTATCAGAGCAATGTTGTAAAAAAATGGAATATAAAAATACAAGAACATCAAAAATTAACTAATAAAATAAGTTTACATATCAGTTGCTAGATAATACTGCAGCAAGACGTATGTACGAAATTACGAAGTAAATTAGAGAAAAAACCACATTGTTATGTACAGTTAAACACGACAACAAAATGGCCTCGTTGTACAGCTGTATGGGGCAACGTCTCTCCCCAATTTGTCGCTCTCAACTTCTCAAACAACGGCTCAACCAATAGGAATAATTCCATAACATCAAAGAGCCATCCAGGCTCAATGCGTGTTTCTACGCTTCGCACTCACAGCGAAAGAGTTCTCTTACCGTACTGAAAGTAGCCGACATCTCGTTCCGCCTATGAATTCAAACTGTGACATTCTGTGACATTGCTGTTTAGTCGGAGGGCCTCCACCCCTCATCAAAAACCACTCCAATCTCACCTCACCCGCGGGACCGCAGTGGCTGGACGGTTAGCCTGCTCGCCTCCCACCAAGACGAACCGGGATCAATTCCATGCTTGGTCACTCCCGAATGCGGGAATCATGCCGGACGACGCAGCAGGATGGCAGGTTTTCTCTGGGATCTCCCGTTTCCCACACCCTCTCATTCCGGTGCTGCTTCATACTCACCTTAATCACCCTCGTCGTCTCTCAAGATCTCGCTGTTATGAGCCATAAAAATCTCTTAACTCACTTACCTCACCGGCTACCCCACCCCACCTTTCTCTATATCATGAAAATAAAAAAAATTGCAAACAAAATCGAAAAATATGTAAAATTTGAGGAACATATAATGTTAACAACACACTCCACCCACTCACTATAATAATCCCCC
>NQII01005290.1:109792-142046 GCA_002778355.1 Clitarchus hookeri | reverse complement strand
TTATTTTTCTCACACCACAACCCTTCTAATCATAGATAAGAAAAAATCGCAAATATCGCAAAAAAAAGTTAACTATTTAAAAACTGAGGAACAATATATAAAGTTACCCAACCCTCCCCTCCACCTGACCACAACACCATAACAACACCCCGTACCCCTCACCACAAAAAACCCCCTTATCATAAAAATCGAGAAAATTCGCAAAAAATTAAAAAATAACACTAAAAATTTAGACAAAAATCACATTGATGACTCCGACCACCATGTTGGATGCCAGTGACCTTGACCTTTACCTTCGTTTCAATGACATCAGCAGACACGCTTACTATGATATACAGCGTTCATTACTGGCCAGTTATCTGTCAATGTAATGCCGAGATGAAAGTGTCCCATACAATAAAATACAGACAAAATTTGAGTGATTTACAATTTAATTTTTTCTGATGAAATATCACCTCACGAAAACTGCTGACGTCCCATCAAAGAATGCGGATGTTGAATTTTTATGGCAAAACCAATATTACTTAGTTAAATTCAGGTGGCGTAATATTAATGGTGTTAAAATGGTACATGCCAGCAAACGTATCGAACTGAAAATAAGTTGAGTCATTGTTTTTTCTTGTATTTTGAAGTGAACCGGTATATTTTTTAAGGAAGGGCGCATTGAAATAAACCATTCTAGTCTATCAGTTTTAGGAACGTTGTAATTCATAAATAGAGCCCAGAGTATTTGGTGGATTGTTGTGGGAGCAAACTAGACCCCACAGTCGTCTATATATTCGAGACAGTACCGTTTGCTTATTGGTTGCTGCAATCAAGTGAGACCTTTGTACAGGACTGTTCAAAGCTAACTCACTCAACTAATTCGTTCATATTAATGGCTCACAGTTAAACGGGGCGGATATAAACAACCGTTTTCCAATCACAGTAGCCGGATAAAATAAGAAGTGTTTTAAATTCTACGTCGCGACCGAATCAATTCGTGAAATACTCGGACCTATATTCATAAACTACTTATAATTATGTCATGGTTAAATAAGATTTTACAAACAGTCATGTTGGGCTAGCTAATTTCTTCCTCGAGAGTGATCGTAGATAATCAGCTGAAGTTAACACACGATTGGGATCGATGGTCACTCGCAGGAAAAGTTTAATGATCCACATGATTCAATGTACTGTACATAATAGACGTGTCTGATTGTTTTCTTTCCTTATTTGCTCTCATGTATGTATGAAGCTACTATCCCATTTCATTTGGACAATGAGGATTCTGATACTATAAAGCAAAACGTTTGCGATTTGTCTATATAGTAGTGGGGTGGAGTCGAGAGATTTGGGCTGCTCTTGAGGGCCTATGAGGGTGAAGTGAGGTAAGTATGGAGCAGCGCCCGAATCCAAGAGCAGGGAAAACGGGAGATCTCGGAGAAAATCCACCGACCAGCTGTATCATCCGGCATGATTCCCACGTGCGAAAATCCGGGAGCGACCCGAAAAGGAATAAAACCCATTCGTAAGAGGCGAGTAGTCTGCCCGCTGCACCATCAACTTAATCATCCAAACATAAAAGGATNGGAATAAAACCCATTCGTAAGAGGCGAGTAGTCTGCCCGCTGCACCATCAACTTAATCATCCAAACATAAAAGGATGAAGTAGCTAATGTGTGAACGAGGTTATCGTTACCCTCACAAGAAAATGTCGTAATAAAATTTTTGGTTGTTTGTAAATTTTTACGTCATTATAAAACATAAAATTCAACTGATCCACAACGAAAAATTCGTATCTCATGTTTGGAAATAATCTAAAAAAGAAACGGATACTTAGTTATCTTCAGTAAACGCTTTTAAACAGAGAAATTGTCGTGCATATAAGTCTTATTTGTAAANAAAACGGATACTTAGTTATCTTCAGTAAACGCTTTTAAACAGAGAAATTGTCGTGCATATAAGTCTTATTTGTAAAACAGATTTATCGTCAAATCGAGGTTAAGGAGCAAACGTATATAATCTATTGCTAACAGTTTACTTTCAACCAGAAAATAATTGACCCTGAAATCCAATTAATTAAGTGTTTTATCTCTCCTATAAAATACCAGATGTTTGGGTCACAAGTTTTTCTCACGAGGGTAACGATATGTTGGCAAAAAAAAAACGCGATTTGATATTGTTAGAGGCACCAGTTTATCGCGAAAAGATTTCTGGACAAGTTGTGTTCCAAAACACTTTAGTTCACAATCACTTTCGTGATAGGATCATTTGAAATGTTCCGCGCCTTATCTGCCCACAAATCACGGGGACGGTCAGTATCGGAAAAACTGAATTCTGATTGGCATAGTCACGTAACAAATCCTCTGTCNTCTGATTGGCATAGTCACGTAACAAATCCTCTGTCTTCGCACAAAGAAAAGTGACCAATTGCTAAAGGAATGCTGCAAAGTGTACACATAGGCAATTGAAGTCTAGCCTCCGCGTAAATCTCTTCGCGATTCAACGTGTTGTTGTTCGCGGTCAAGGCATCAATTTCAATATGTCCAGAATCTTCCTCAGACGCAGAACAGTTAGGGTCGTTCTGTTGCAGGGGCGAAAACCAGAAAATATAGATAAGTCATGCGGCCAAAAACAGAAGACAAGCGTGGCCACAAATTATCGAGGGTGCAAGCAGATTCGCCAAACATTCCGGCATTTCAGTGATTCGACGTCGGCGATGGCTAAAATATACACACACCGTCATAGTTGGCTTTCCTGTATCCTACTCCGATGTTCCTGTAACAATTTCAGGGCTGCTGATTACAGCGCTGCTTAAATCATAGTTTGATATATTTGTAAACCGTGAAATGCTAATCATCTGTTAACGTTTTGCATTGGCGGTTCCTTTGTCCGGCGTGGCCACACGCAACCCACCGGTTTTAATGGCACATATTAATCACCACCCCTCTGTGTGCTAGTGTGCGAGAGGCGGTTTGCCTGCGTACCTACCACACTAGCGGGGGTAATGGATAGTGTTAATTAATCCAACAATTTCAAACGCATGTTTTATGGCCGTGTCTCTACTTCGGCCTCGGTTTATTATTGGATGAAGTTTACAGTGAATACTCCCCTGCCCCTTTTAATTGAAATACTGAAACTGAATTATTTCCTAATAAAGATCATTTTCATAAAGCATTTCCCGTGAATACCCCTGCCATATTTAATGCTTTAATCAATTGACCAATACAAAAACCTTATTAAGAAATCGCCATCCGGATTAAATTATAAATTTCAATTTCTCAATTTTAATGGATTAAATATTGAGTTTTACAGGTATCATATATTTCAACGAAAGGCAATATCTAACGTAATGACTGTCACCTTTTTTATATTAGAAATGACTACATTGCCGACATCTTTACTAAAAATGTAAAAGCACAGAGAAGATAAGTACTCAGAGGCGAAATGAAGTAGGCGTACCTGTTCTCTGATNGAAATACTGAAACTGAATTATTTCCTAATAAAGATCATTTTCATAAAGCATTTCCCGTGAATACCCCTGCCATATTGAATGCTTTAATCAATTGACCAATACAAAAACCTTATTAGGAAATCGCCATCCGGATTAAATTATAAATTTCAATTTTTCAATTTTAATGGATTAAATATTGAGTTTTACAGGTATCATATATTTCAACGAAAGGCAATATCTAACGTAATGACTGTCACCTTTTTTATATTAGAAATGACTACATTGCCGACATATTTACTAAAAATGTAAAAGCACAGAGAAGATAAGTACTCAGAGGCGAAATGAAGTAGGCGTACCTGTTCTCTGATNCTTTACTAAAAATGTAAAAGCACAGAGAAGATAAGTACTCAGAGGCGAAATGAAGTAGGCGTACCTGTTCTCTGATTAGCTGCACGAGGCTCTGGGAAAGGGCCTTGTGACTGATTGGCTATTGCGTGCTGCGAAAAGTACTGTATTGGTTGGGCTCCCTGCTGGCAAGTAGGCTACCAGGCGCTGATTCGTGAACCGCGTTCTGACCTTTTTGTTGGTCAGTGACGCCATTCTGCTGGCATGTGCTGCTAACCTTCTCGCAAGAACGGCTTTTTCACATCTATACTCTTAAGTATTCTGTGATAAAAGCATGTTTTCAGTTGTTAAGTTACGATCACTCTAATATTGTGCGTTAAAAAATTGTCAAAGAGACCTCCGACGAAGAGTGACAAATTAATTTGTTGTAAATGCAACCCTAAAGCCAACGTTCAAATACTGCAGTGTCTTTTCAGGAAAAAAATAATAATAACATATCTTAGAGGGTTCGTTGGAAGAAAGCCTCATCCCTCACCAATGGCTGAAAAGCAGCAAAATCGTGCGTGTACACGTGGTGAAAAAGTGAGAGTTAAGGAAAACTAAATACTGTATGGAAAGAAAAGGAATTTCACAAGTGTTTCCCATTATTTTAAATATACGGCAAATTAATAGTTTTTTAAATTGTGTAATATAAGGAAATGTTACATCCATTAGATCTAACCAGTAATTTTTAACGAGCTTTAGTTCGCACTTTCTAGTAAGGCCTGCAAGAATCCTAAACGTTCTTAAGAATATTCAGTCAGAAACGTAAGATTGCAGCCAGACAAAAAATGCTAAAAGGTCTTCTAGATCAACGTAAAAAATTTAATAAATTAATATTACAAACAAATACATGCAGATGGCATATTGCAACATTTCAGCAGCAGCTGATCTCCACACAGCCACCAAGAAGAAAATAAAGTCCTTTTGTATTGGATAATGTTTTGTGAATAAATATTTTAGTAAAATACTATACGAATATCTTACTACGAATATATTCTGCAAGTTAATTTTCAATTACATCATTGGCTTCGTAGAACGAGGCGCTTTAGCTTGCTTCATATATTCGTATTGAGGAATAAGTAACAAATATATTCAGGATGCTTACTACGAATATGTAAGCTCGATGAAAGAACGCTATTTCGCTATAGTTGTCCTTACATTATGTGCTGGTACAATAATGTAGTAGAATTGCACAGAATTAAAAAGCCGTTGTAGGCCTACTTGTGGGTTCCCTCTAGTGTGGGCAATACAACCTGTAGCAATCGTGTACTGCCTGGTGCGCGAATATTTTACCCAGATGTAGGTAAATTCGCATTTCAAGACCTGCATGACCGGTTCTATAATGTATTAGTATTTGAGGAGTAAAGGCACGAATACCATTATGAGAGCTTCATTAAACGCCTGTGTGGGTACGACCATATGAAAAGGAACGGTCACACAATTCCGTTTCTCTTTGTAGTTAAATACTCTAGAACAGAATTCTTACTCGTCCGGGCTCACTGAACAGAGTTGTATATATTACGCACCGGAAGGCTGTATTTGTCCTGTACTGTACACTGCAAGAACCGGTGCATGATGATATTCCCTGTGGGAATATATCAGTATATTATTATTTTTCCTATGTAATTTAAGTATAACTAACCATACCTGTTTGTTTAAGGTTTTTTCAGTCCTGTCTATACCGCACACGCCGTGTATAATAAAACAAATGGCTTATTTATGCTAACTCGAGCAGCCAGTGTGTGTATTTCAATTGCGAGCACAGTTAGGCACGACCCGACTGCAGTGGAAAAAGAGCGTTGGAAAAAAGCACTTGGTGAATTGGAAGTTTCACCTGTTCGTGTTCCCGTAAGGTGCCCGACAAGCGGCGCCAGGTACACTGTTAGAAATTTCTGTAGATTTACGGAAACTTTTACGGAGATATAGAGCTGATTTACGAAAAGGCACTCCGTAATGACAAATAACGAAAATTAGCTCCGTAAATATAAAATACGGAAGCTCTTCGTATTCTTATGGCTTTGAATTTGAAACAGGAACAATGCAGATTATACCTGAAGCCTATAAAATTCCATCTTCACAATACTACTTCTTGTAAGATAGCAGTAGGCGAGTGGCGAACCACTCATATAGTGCCAATTCGTTGACTCTTGTTCAAATTCCATTACAGAACAAAACCTTCTGTATACACAGTGAAACACACACATAACGAAAATAAAACAACTTTCTCGTAATATCTAACAAGACTTGAAACGAAAGCAGGCATGTTCGTCACTTTCCTGTAAAATCCATATTTACGAAATACTTCGTGTAAAGGTTTGGTAGGTGAGTGGTTCGAAATATTGTTTGATAATGTTTCGATTAGTTTTCAAATCTTACTACAGAACAAAAATATATTATTTTAATTTCTCGGTTATACACAGTGAAATACGATACTAAAATAAGAAAAAAACTAAATCTCAGACTCTCTAACATAACTGGAATATAAGTGCATGCGTAATTATTTATAAGTCCAGTATTAACAACACAAAATCTTGTAAAAGCGCGGTAGGTGAGTGGATTAAGTGATTCGCTCAAAAAAATTTTTTCCGTGTTAAAATACCGCCACCGGACAAAATTGTTTAATTTTTACAGTCAATTTTACACACAGTGAGTCATCGACATAAAGAAATAAAAACTGGAATTTTCGATAAATGCGCAGCAGACGAATAATCCGTCTACCTCAAGGATTTGTCAAAATGTCCCAAAACAGTGCTCCTTTTCTTTTAAGTGTACTTTGGCTAAGAATAATTTTTTTGTAACATTCCCCCAAAAATAGAAATTTATTTATTAAATACGATAACTTTATCTACATACACATATATATANTTTTTTGTAACATTCCCCCAAAAATAGAAATTTATTTATTAAATACGATAACTTTATCTACATACACATATATATAATCTTTCACATGCACATGTATAAATTAGAATATATACCACAAAATCTACACATTTAAACTCTCCATNTATATATATAATCTTTCACATGCACATGTATAAATTAGAATATATACCACAAAATCTACACATTTAAACTCTCCATTTCTTTAACGCTGATAGGAAATTTTACAATATAAAAAGCTGCAACACCATTTAATTTGCGCATAAAATTCATGATCCCCCCCTCAAGGAACGTATATTTCCACCTTCTCTGGTTCCTCTCACGAAAAATACCGTTTTATTCAATCGTTTTCCAGCACCAAGAGTCTCTCGAAAGTCAGAGAACCTTATAATACCCACTATCAAGTTAGATGGCCGTTTCTTCGTGACGTCACGCCCACCTCACCGCCCAAAGTGGCCTCCAGCAGAGGAAAAATGAGCAAAGACCGCAACGCTTCTTGGGAGCGAAAATTCGGCCCGCGCCGTACAGCGGACTCTGGCGCTCCGCGTGAGCGGACAGCGCCGTCGAAGCGGATCGCCACACGGCCGCAGGACCACCACCCGGTATGTCCAGCGTGTATTCGGGTCTCGTTCCCCCTGTAACACGTAGCGTATATCGTTACTGTGATTTCGCGATTTGAAGTGATTTCTGCCTGGTCTGTACAAACAGTTTTCCACGTGTATTTCAAATACGGCTCTTGAAACGATACAAGGGCACTTTGTACAAAATATTATATTGTTATATTTGCCAAAATATGTAAATTTATGAGCAATGTCTAGTAAAAATATAAGGACAAAATGTTTTCACGGCGTAAACCTCATGTACGTATACTCTACACCGTAAAAAATATATCTGAATTTACGAATCACCTCCATAGCCGTCTTTGGACAGTAATGCATTCGTCCTTTGCTTTTGAGCGGCTAAGAGTACAATTTCTATAGTGGAATTTTAAAATTTTCGTTCTCTCTTTTATGATGCTTGTTCACGCAAAAACGTTAAAACCTAATTATAAATTTGAAGTGTAGGCTACCGGAAGCTAACAAAATACAGCTAGAGACGAACTAGTTTCCTGAACCACGCTGGAAAATCACGCACGACCACTGTCTTCTGGTAAGCCGTTTGTCTGTTCCATTATAGTAATTTGAAAGTAGTTTTATTAAATTATTTCCTCTCTTAATATCAAGGGATGTGGAAGTAGTGTTCAATTTTCGTTACTTTAAGTTATAATGTTGGAGTGCATCCAGTCATTTTTTTGTGTTTTTTTTTTCTTCTGGTAGACCACGCCGTCATGCAAAATATAGTGTACTATAACCTTTTCAGAGGAGGTTTACGAGAGAGATATAATCTAAGCCGTTCATCTTTACTTTTTCTTGCTAAAATTCCGTGAACTATAATTTAGCAGCGAGGCTATATGATAAACCCCACATTATCTTCTATCACTCACATTCTTTCTATAGTTCCTCCGGCGATGTGGAAGAGTTCGTCTGCCGATTCGCTCACCACCCGAACACCTTAATGACGCAGGCGTGTTTGGATTTTATCGCTGCGCCAAATTTCAGCATTTTCATATTCCTTATGCCATTAGGCGGCATTGCATATAACAGGCCCGTTCAAAATAATTAGGGGGCGGGGGTGCACCTTTACCATGCCCTATTTCGTGAAATACCCCACGATGTGAAACTTAAATAAATACATTTTATATATCGTAATGATCAAATATATCAGCGTTCATTGTCTGATTTCACATTGCCGAGCAATCATGAACAAACCCAATAGTAGGGGCGCCTGTTTTTCGCGAAACGATTTCAGGAAACGTTGTGTTCCGTAACACTTAAGTTCAGAACCACTTTGGTGATTGTATTATATGAATTGTCACGTGTCTTATCTGTCTGCCCGCGAATCACGAACGGTCAGTATCAGAGAAACTTAATTCTGATTGGCTCACTCGGATAACAGAATCTCTTCAGGCAATGACAAGCGGCCAAGGCTACAAGTGTGCACGTAGGATATTGAAGTCTAGACTCCACGTAAATCTTTTTGCGAAAAATAGGTGACCCTACACATTGNGGGGGGGGTTTGTATCTGTTATACTGTGTAGCCTCTTAGAGAGGGGCCAAAAACCATAAACCAGCCCTCATCGGAAAGTAGCACCGTTAGTCGGGTAGGCAATAATGCGTAATTTATTTACAGACAGATAGTGCAACACGACTTGAGACCAGAGCAACAAGGCCTTGTAATGCGGATTGCGTGCTCTAATTGCGTGTCATATTAAATTATTCGTAATGCCTGAGAATACATCAGAAGCAAGACGTAAATGAGGTAGGTACAGGGATTATAGGGACTTTGGCACATCGGGACCTGGGACAGGAGCGTTGGAGCTAATCGTGCTCTATAATTCCGGTCGTCCGGCGGCCATCTTGGATCCTAGTGATATTGACCTTGACATTGACCCCGGTAATCTTTTACCTTCGAAACCAAAAAATAAAAATGAAAACAAAAATATCCAAAAATACAAACAAAATTTTTTTTTAATTATATAAAAAAGTATTTAAATTATTTTTTTATTTATTAAAAATAATAAAAAAAATTAACATTTATTTAAAAAAAAACTTTATTTTCCTGAGGTTTCCCACACTCCCTCCACCAATACTCATTCCGCCATCTTGTTAGGTGCAGAACGCCATATTGGTAGGCGTCACAGCCACCATCCTCCATCTTGGTTTTTTTCGTTTGTCATTCGTTTATACATGAAAATTCGTCGTCAGATGAATCACTCGAGCCATTGGAGTCACGGCCTAGGCATACACAAAACTCTATATTGCGTCTTCTACACGACAGTCCTTTTGCCAGTAGTCTGCTTCTATATTTTGGACATGGGAACAGTATCCTTGCCAATCTTCTTCAGTGACGGAAGATATTGCTTCCGTCGTGATTTCCATTATCTACGTTTTTCGCATTTCATGAGTAAAGGGAATGTTCTTATTGGTCAACCATGACTCAATTTCCTTTTTCACTGCATAGTTCGATGGGTGTTTATTTTCTTGCACTGAGTGGTAAGGCGCATTGTCCATAACAAAAACAGAATTTCCCCGTAGGTTTGGCAATATCTGATTATGCATCCACTTTTCGACGTTCGCAGAATTAATCTGCCCATGGTTGTCCCCCGTAGCTCTGCCTGCTGGAAAAATTAGCAGTGCGTTTTCAATGAATCGAGTTTTAGCACCTGCATGAACAACAATTAAATGGTTCGAAGAACTGCTGTTGGTTAACACACCACGTTCAGTAACACTTTGCCAACATTTGTTGAATGTGATGTTGCTCTCAACCCAGGTTTCATCAATGAAAATTATGGGGCGCCCCTCCGTTCTGTAGTGGAGAATTGATTTTAAGTATTTACAAAGTCAGTGGACAATGTGCGGTCTTTCCACTAATAGTTTCCGAGAACTGTTACACCGATTACATAAAAATTCTATTTCTTTCTGTATCCGCCTGAGTGTGTAAACATCCATAGACAATCAATTTTTTCTTTCAAAGCAACGAGAATCTTAGGACGTGTTGGTACTTGTTTCTGTACTAAGTAAAATTCATGAATGACGTCTCTGATTACTCTCCATTCAAATGAGTCACAGCATGCATTTCTTTCATGCGGACGCTTTTGGTGTTTGCCTGGTGTTGACAGCGAACTGTCACAAGCATCGGCACCTTCTTTGCGAATTCTGGAAACACTTCTCATAGAAATTCCAGTGTACTCTGTAGCACGTAGATTGGATTGGGATAATAAATGCTTTATTTGAGCATGAGTAGCTTCTTCATCACATTTATTTAAAACATGTCTGATCACCTCCCTCGCATCGCTGTGTATAGTTTTCCCTTTCTTCCTAGACTGCGCCATAATATACCGTCGTATACGTACGAAACCGACACTAGCTCGAGACTGACTTCCAGAGACCTATTTCTTTTGGGATGACAGTAGCGAGAGTGACCCGTTACTGCGACAGCGGGCTATAAACAACCTTGGGGGGGGGGGGTTAGGTAGGGTTTGCGGCCCCGACCACCACCCCCACGCAGCCTTGCCTTCTCGTCAGCTCCCTACTTGTAGTTGTCTTTCACCTTCGTTCGACCACCATATTGGTTTTTTTCGGTTGTCCTTTGTTTTACATAGCTGGTGCTGTCCCTAGCACTGCGAGCAGCAGACGACTGACACCCTCCACTCCCCTTCCTATATATTTAATTGACTAATTTTCCCACCCCTGATTCTCATTGGCCAATTGCTCACCCCCTTTCAATATATTTAATTGTTCCGCCAATTTTTTCTCATTAGCCAATTACTCGGGTGTTTTCGGAAACCTCCGTCCGACCAATTAGTCGGTTCCCGTCCACCCCTTCCCTTAAAATTAATTGCTCTGCCAATGTTTCTCATTGGCTTATTACTCGGGGGTTTTCGGTAACCTTCGTTCCAACCAATCGGTGGCCAACTTTAATCGCGAGGGCGGATCATTTTTTTCCCCTTAATAACTTTTTATAAGACGCACCCCGAGCCTCCTTGGAAAATCACACATTTTTCTAGATCTTAAAAATGCACGCATTTTGTCCGAGCAGCCACAAAATCCTTTCGGCCATTTTGGCATTTGGAAGGGTGCGCTCGCTTAATGCCTTGGACAAACGGGACGAGTTACCGTACCTGCCGAAATAATTTCTCATGGTCTACGTACCTAACAAAATTTCGAACGAATTCAAGTATTTCCCGGCCTACCTGCAGCAGGACGAATATATGTGGTACTGCCTCCCGTGCAAGGAGTATTTTGAGGGCTGCACCACCTCGGTTCCTGACACGCCGCATCGTAGCGATTGGTGTAAGGCTTGCTGAACAGCCCTCGCGACGTCTGCGCCCGTGAAAGACTACGTCCCCGTTTAAGATGCCCTCCCCGTTGAAGACGCCCTCCCTGTATAAGACGACGTCCCCATGCAAGTTATCTATTTGCCAGCTGTACCCGTGGAAGACGCTCCCATTCAAGAAATTTACTGGCAAGTAATACCCGGCGAGGAAACCAACTCATAACAAAGGTGCCCGAAGTGTATGGTCCTCGATGAAGTTTTAAATGACTTTGCAAAAAATCTGTGAAACTCGATGGGTGCATGGGAACATAAAATTTCTTTATATAAGAAAAATCGTATGAAATGTTTTTCAAAAAAGGTTTTCGCTCGTTGGACTCGTACACCATCAAGCAGATTGCCATCTCGTACAGTGACGAACAGGAGAAAACCTAGGTTTCTCTCTTTTTTACCGCCGTGTCCATGGAAGCACTTCAACCGCACCATGCAAAAGGCGTATCGCCTACAGACGTACGAATCGCACGGACTAAGGTGGGACGAGGGAAATACTCCAACCAAGGAAATTCCGACAATGCTGGACTCTGCAATAATGCCCAATTACACTGTGTATGTGTTTGGAAGACGCTAAGAGTCGGCGATTTGCAATGCATTCCCCACCGGAACGAACTTTGTAGACCTTCACAAGCATTCCTGCTGCGCGCCGTTTCGACAGCTCGCCGAGACGTACGCAACAGGACTTCACTAGTGCAAAAATCAAAGATATTTCTGTGCTCCATTCAACTCCGAAACCCTAAGACTTGGAGTTATGATAACCAGCGGTACACGAAAAAAAAAAATATTAAGTGTGTAATGCCCTCCAAGACTCAGAGAATAAGCACACATAAAAAATTATACCTTGCATTATGCAGAAGAATAATTGTATTGTGATGTGTGTGCATAAATAAATGTGTTTAAAAAGTGTATATAAATTTTTATTTTATCTCGAGTTACGTCCTGCTCACGTTAGTTAAAAAAACACTGTTGGTAAAAAAAAAATTAGTATTCATCAGTTTTGTTATAATTTAAATAAATAAATTTTTTTTAATATTTTATGACACTTTAGCCGTCACTTAAATAATGTATGATATGTTTTAAGAGTATGAAGGTAATTATTTACTTAAATACATTAAGGAGTAGAGGTAAAACACTTTGCAAATGCAGGCAGCCTCCAAATGATCACCATACGTGCCACGTAGCAGCTGCAGAGACGACCAGAGTTAAGGTTGGCACCGCATGCAGTATTCACAAGTTGGCTGGGAGACGTGAGTTGGACTGTGCCTTCCTGCTGATCACGCAGTGGCCGGCGGGAACCGAGGCGGGCAGCTCGCTCGTCTGCAGGAGTGGCTTCATCCTAGCTACGTTAAATTTACTATTCCAACAAAGATCGATTGCTTATTCATTTATTATGCAAAACTTTTATACGTTGGAAAAAGAATTCACGAATGCGTATTTATTGTATCATACAAACTTTAATATGCCGGAAAAAAGAAACACACTTTTGCCTTAAGCCCATTCAGCAATACACACAAGGGCACACTGACAGGAGGGTCCAGGTTTGACATATGTTACCCTTCTGATGAAAAAATATACACGTAACTATACTGATTTATGAAAAAACAGACATCACATACTGATTTATGAAAAACAAAGATAACATACTGATGGGGACAAACAGAGAACATACCGTAAAAAATAAAACACTCGCCACCTACATTCCAAACACATTTAAAACAAAATTAAAGCCAGCACACAGGTAAAAAAATAATGTTTAAAAGTCTCTGCACCTTCCATTCATAAACCACTTCATGATATTGCACTCCCTATTAAAAATATATATGTGCTAATTCGTTTGCCATATAAAAAACATACATGGTAAAATGGTAAAAGTACGTATACTGAATTTTAAAAAATGTAGATTTTCAGGTTTTTTTTTGTCTCAATCCTTTCATCATCATAACTCCATTNTTTTTTTGTCTCAATCCTTTCATCATCATAACTCCAAAGCATGCATGGCTTACTAAAACCTGAAGAACAAAAAAAATAATGCGTTCTTTACTTTAATAAAAAAAATTTTTAATTTTTTTTGTCTCGTNTTGCATGCATGGCTTACTAAAACCTGAAGAACAAAAAAAATTATGCGTTCTTTACTTTAATAAAAAAAAATTGTAATTTTTTTTGTCTCGCTTGTGCCTTTGATAACGAGCGTATTTAGCACAATGTGTTAACATCGGTTAAAAAATATTTCTAGTAAAATGTACGTTTAACACCTGAGAAAAAAAAAGTCTCAACTTTGGCTGGACGCTACACAGATCAAGTCCATTATCACGAGTTTTACATCTAATGTAACAGCGACTGGTAGAAATTTATTTTTGCAAAAAAAAACGTGTACATCCCAAGGTGTGGAAAATATATGAAAATACTGTAAGCAATATTTTGAGGGGGAATCGGACTATTTTACAGACACTCTTACCTAACCTCACCAAATCCCATTCCCATTGGCTGCGAGGGAGACGGAACCTTGTACCATGGACAAATCTCATTCCTATTGACCAAGAAGGGAATTGCACTTCGTATCCCGCACAGGCGCCGATCTTTCATTGTTCACGAAGGGAATCGTACTTTGTACTCCCCACACACCGATTTCCTATTCGTCGCCAAAAGTCGGATTGTTATAATTGAGGAGAAATTAACAAGAGATGGGGTAAGAATTCCCGGTGAAATCTTGTCTCATATCTGGCGTGTTTAAAATTTGCAATTTGCAAGATCATGTTGTGAGAAACATATCATTTCATTTCACTCGCAAAATCTAATATACTCGTCAGTTCCCATAATTTATAATACATGGTCAGTCTCGCGAAGAGTAATGAGTAGAGATCTGAAAAATTCGCGAGTTCAATGACCTGTATGCTATACTCCACTGNCTCAGTCTCGCGAAGAGTAATGAGTAGAGATCTGAAAAATTCGCGAGTTCAATGACCTGTATGCGATACTCCACTGTCGTATGTAAAATCATGCAAATATCACTCTCAATTGGTGGGTTTCTGTATANAATCATGCAAATATCACTCTCAATTGGTGGGTTTCTGTATAAGCGGAAGACGGTGATTGGTTCCGCATTTTATTGTGTGTTTATAATTGGCTCAGAGATGTCCATGAGGTGTAAACTAATGGGTGGGCCAATACCATACGCAATACAAACGTACGAGGTTTTGAATTCTAGCTTGTCCCGAAATGAAAAAGCGATTTTTTCACGTCTCTAGTAATGAGAAATCTGAAAACATGAGAGAGGCCCAACCATCCCCACCGTTCATCGTCCGCATTGACACGCCTACAGGATATGCCCTCCTTCAGTGGTGGGGGGTTTTGCGAATTATCGATAAAAATACATATTTTTACAAAAACAATATATTGGAAAAATAACAAAATTCACGTAATGAAGGAAACCGTCGATTAAGATTTGTTAGGTTTTTATTTTTTTTACGTAATAATTTTTAAAATTTAAAAAATCGTGATTGCGGACTATTTCGTTTCGCGGACGGAAAAACGCGGAGAGGAGAATTGACCCCCCCCCCTCCTAATCCTCGGAAGAATACATCAATATCGTACTGGTAAACTATATAAGCTGGAAACGAGCCTGTTTCCTCCCATTCTGTCTTGTGAATCAGCTCCGTGCGTTTCCAGGTCTTCTCCAGTTTTCAGCGATTTTTTGTTTTCTATCAACCTTCCTTCAGTTCGAAAGTTAGTACCTTACATACTGTTGCAAAATTCTTTAGGACTTGTATTTTTTTTTTGCGAGTGATTTCAAGTGCGCGCCTTGTATATTTAATATGACGGTTAAAATAGTAGCTTTCATTAAAGTATTATAAATACAATTCTTGACCAAAAAAAATTAACTTTCATGTTGCGGGTGATAAATTGTTAATCCAATATTTTTTCTTTTCAAAATATATACATAAATGTTTAATTTCTTCAAAATATATGTATAACTGCATTTGTTTCTTCCGCTTTCCTAAGAGGCGAAGCTGCGGTGCACGTTCTTATCGTGATGTAAATAGGTAAGGAGAACAGTCAGTGCTGACTAGGCACACCCAGCCAGGTTGGCGCTCGCTTCAAGGCCATCAACCGCAGCTCACATGCTTCGTGCTCCCTGTTCAATAATAATAGTTTATTCTTTTCTATTTAATAATTGAGATAGGAAATACGCATTGATTTTTTAAATGATTCGTTAACGCAGAAACGCTTGCCTCATCTCAGCTCAATTGTCGAAATATTTTCTTAACGAAAAAATAAACAATTACTTCCCGTCACGCCAGGTGAATTGTTTTGACGAGCGTAAAAAAATACATCATCGTTTCTCAAAAGTATTAGATAATATTTTTCTTATATAAAAACTCATAATTTTTTACGTTGCTGAAAACAATACGTTAGGGATAATTTAAAATAGTTAATTTTTTTTGTTTGCAAGTAGCATCTAGCACACACGGTCATTTATTTAGTGCCGCAATTTCATACGAATATTTCAGATTAAATGAAAAGACATCACGTGGCACGTGAGTCGGTGAATGTTTCCTTTCAGATATGTTATTGGCTCAGAGTTCACCTGGACGTGTATAATAAACTGTGATCCAGTTGCAAACTCACGGAAATAAGCAACTGTTTAAATTATAACTTTTCATAAAATGAATTCCCGAATTTGTACAGTTAATTATAACCGGAAAGGTAAAGAGTTATGCCAGCCTAATCATGCTGGTTCTAGGGTTCGAGAATGTCCTTCCACATTGAGGAATAAGCTCCGCATCTGCGGCACGCGACACTGCGGTACCGCGAACATAAAGATCGAGACTGTAACCACCGAAGCAGTTTTGTGGAGGGATGAGAGGTTAAAGGCAGTACAGGATGAAAGAAGGGGGGAGAACAATTCTGCCCTGGCGCGCTGAAAGTGAAATGAATGTGGTGAGTGTTTTGCGGAGGCAAGCGAAATGACAGGAGGACCGGGGGTGAGATGGGACAGCTCGGCGGAGAGCTGTTTTTTGGAAGGCAATGCACGGTGGAAGCTGGAAGAGTGTTGAGGGGAGAAGGAGGTCCGTGTCATTTTCCCGGCGACGACGACGACGCTGAAAGACGTCTCGCGCCGAAGACTCTCATCTCGGGGTCATTCTCGGGACGCTTTCCCCTCCCTTCGTCCTCCGTCAAAACTCGGTGGTTTTTAACACCCCCGTGATGTGGGAGGGGTGCGGAGAGGAGCTTGTCCTGCCGAACAAAAGACCGCGTTCATGACCCCAGAGCGCCTGGCAGACCCGCCCATCAACTGCCTACAGGCCACCTCGACTTCTCCGCCTTCGTCGGTTCTCTCAAACCTGGGCGAACTCCGCCGGGGAAAAGACGAAATAAAAGAGCTGCCGCCCGGCAGAGGGACCACCGATCGACAATATCCGGTCTGCACATCCACGCGGTGAGTGAGTTCTCCCCGTATAAAACATAGCGAGAGGAGTGGTAGGGGTTGGGTGGAATACTTTTCTCTCGGCAGACGCGAGGAAAAAGGGTGCTTTTAGTATAAGAATACCAGGAAANTAGGGGTTGGGTGGAATACTTTTCTCTCGGCAGACGCGAGGAAAAAGGGTGCTTTTAGTATAAGAATACCAGGAAATAAATCGTGTTTAGTTGTTCCATTATGGCGAGAAACCGTAAGTTCGTCTCGGAATCAGTATAGATTTTTAAAACAGTCGCATGCAGTTACTCAGAAATTTTGTGAATGCATTTGAAGACAATAAACTGCACTTCAAATACATGTACATTTTCTTACTTTTCAGAATGGATCACTGGCCGCTGTTGGCTTAGCGTGATCTCTGAAGTTGGTTGGAGAAGTGAAATGAGGTGAACTAACCTAGGCAGTTTATAATCAATGCCCTGGACGATTTAAGCCCATAACTAACCTGCGGAGACACAAGCGCCGAACTCCGAGCTTCCAGGTATGGGGTATGATTAGTGCATTGGCCGATGAATAGCTAACTGAGGATCAAGTGGAAAGTCAACTGTGGAATCTAGCTGGTTGCCAAATGAATCCTCGAAATTTCCTGTTATCTAGTCAAGTAGTTGTCATTCTAACAACACAATTTAGATTTTAATAATAAGCCCTTGTTACTGAAAGTAGATTTTTTAGAATATACCGGAACAATGCAGGAAAAATAAGTATCCGATACAATTAAAGATAGTGAAATTGAAAAAATTTGGTGNGAGAATATACCGGAACAATGCAGGAAAAATAAGTATCCGATACAATTAAAGATAGTGAAATTGAAAAAATTTGGTGCGTCATTTCTATTACTCCTGCAGTTTAATATGTGCGGCCTGTCTTGATAGCAGATCTGCAAGAAAACTAAAACCCAATTTCGTACTGTTGTTTCTAGAATAAAATTGCTGATTTACTGGGACAATAGCCATTAAACAATCAGCTCAATGTTGAAATACAGTTGAGTTTAGATTGCAAGATACTGTGCTCACAAATTTTCGCATTCCTCTTAGTACATCATGGAAAATTTTGGACAAGGCCTCTATTGATGGATTGATGACATCCAGTACCAGATATGTGGTTTATATAGTATATATAGGATCAAAAATGACAAAAGACGTGCAAAATTCGCGAATTCAATGAATGACCCGCAAGATATACTTCTTAATATTATGAATAGTCTATTCGCAGTATCTCCACACCTTTTGAACAAAACTTTTGAAAAATCACCCTTTGTACACTGTCTGACAATGAAACATCGCACCACGAAGAAACCACGCAACTACCACGAAACGATGTAAATAACGAGAATACAGACTGGTATGGACATGGTTTTATGTTGGTGCATTTGTTTCTGACCGCACATCTGGCAGTGGACTTGAAAGCACCGACCAGCGGCAGTCGAAGCGGCATTAAAGCAGACACGCCAGACGATACAAAGCAAGAATGTTGTAGGAAGAATAATGCCAGGAAGACGCCAAAGACGTCACTTTACGCAACTCACAGACTTCGGGAGCGGACTTGTGATCGGACTGAAAGCCGCGGGGTTATCGTATCGCCGTTTAACTCGCATGTAGGTCGTTGGGACCACACTGTCCGATGCTGTATAGAGCAGTGGATACGTGAAGGTGCTCGCACGTGGAGGACCTGCTCAGAATGGACGAGGTCGACGATCAGTGGAGAGGATCGACGGATCGTGCGCCAGGCGCGGAGTTCTCCCGTGGCGACTCAGTTCACGGTACTGGCCAGTGTAAGTTACGGTTCCTATGTACCTACGAACGATTTTCCAACGCCTTGCAGAAGCCATCTCCGATCCCAGCGCCCATTACGGTACACGTAATTAACGGCCTTAACTCTGCCAAAGCGGCGGCTCTATTTGCAGTGACGCTTGGCCATTGCAATGTGGGACACCATAGACCGGTGATTTACAGTGTTTAGTGATTATAGCCGCTTCGTTATAGAGACTGATGATCATCGCGCCCGTATATGTATGTGAAGGGCCCCTGGTTAACGCCACAATCCCAATCTCGCTATTGAGAGGCACGCTTCCCCCATGGCAGGCATTATGGTCTGGGGAGCCATGGCCACGATAGCCGATTCGCTCTCGTCGTGATATGGTGAACATTGAAGGGCCAGCGGTATATGGATACGATCCTACGCTCCAGTCTGCTCCCATTTCTGGCCTGCATAGTAAGTACAATATTCCAGGACGATAACGTCCGACCTAACACGCCGTGGGTAGACCAGGACTGTCTCCGTCATGTCCAAACACTACCATGGCCTCTCCGCTCCCGCGACATGTCCGCAATCAAGAATGTATGAGCCAAGTTGAAACACCACGTGCCGCCACGCCACAGTATCTGGAGTTGGGAACTCACCATTCAACATTGTGGGCCTGTCTGTCTTGAAACAACGTCCGTCGTCTGTCGGACTCCATGCCAGACCGTGTTGTATGGTGCATCGTCGTGCGAGTGGGTGCGACGCACTATTCAAGATGACTGGACGGTGTACCACAGACTCATGAGTAATTGTCCTGTTTCTCTGTTTTTGCGTTCATGTTTATTATTATTTTAATGTGTGGTATAGCTCTCTCGTGGTTGGCACTAATTTTAAAAACTACGATTAAGTATGCACGTTAAAGGAATTTTAGGACATATTATTTCCGCCAGGCAGGACGCCAATCCTGTGGGTTTAGGGCATGTAGGCTTTTTATTTAATCATTTAATTATTTTATGGAGTACTAGAATTTCATACAGACTGCACGAGGTGGGCGAAGAGACGCAGCATTACGCGATAAGAAGGAAGTCGGTACGGGCTAAATACGCGGATAATTATTTTATTTCATGTTTGTGCTACCGCGAAGTGTAATGGTACATAAGGGACTTTTCATTATGTACCTTACGCCCAAGAGTATACATAGGGATGATAATGCAGAAAACTTGGCAATAAGGGGAATGCCTACTGAGCCCAGCCAACTCGAAATCTTTTAGATGCTACTGTCAAATTATATTTCAGATAAGTAGATTGAGATTTCCCACCGCAGAAATTAAATAAATTATTATTTCATCAATTTGAAAATTTTTTGTGTCTGCTATCTTTGATTGATAATGAATATTTATATATATTTTCCTATAAAATTTGCCTTCGTAGCCCCATCAAATATTCTAGCTCTGCCAACGCTAGTTTGAAAAAAAAAACATTTTAATTATTTATTTATTTTCAAGAATAAAAGGATCTTTACAACCAGTAAGCTAAATTCTTTAACAGAGATACAGTCACGAAAGATGCTACTGTTACCATAGGCCACACGGTTCATGCTCAATTTAAAGTTTTACACTGATCGTATAATTAATTTCGAACATATCATTTTCTAATTCAAATCACTGGTGTCAAAAAAAAGTATTATTTTTTAAATTAAATTCCATCTGTTTTTCTGAAATCTCTGTGNTAATTCAAATCACTGGTGTCAAAAAAAAGTATTATTTTTTAAATTAAATTCCATCTGTTTTTCTGAAATCTCTGTGATAATATGAATTGTGTAGTGTGGGCTAGTTTTGAATTATTACTTCTCAGTGTCATCATTTTAAGTATATTTGGAACTTCTGAAGCCTGTGTTCCGNGTGGGCTAGTTTTGAATTATTACTTCTCAGTGTCATCATTTTAAGTATATTTGGAACTTCTGAAGCCTGTGTTCCGGAAATATCTACCAATGGTAAGAAAGGTAAAAAGGGGTTTGTAAATTCGCTGCAAATGATTCTGTCATGATGAGCCGGGCTTTCACAAACTCCGGGACTGTACCTCAGTGTTGGTATTGTTAATAAAGCAGTTTCAATTTTTTGTACCTTACATCAAACAACTACAACAATACTATTACATACAAAGTTACATAAAACATTTTGGCGCCTAAATTTTACAGTAGAATTGTGGAAGAATTTATGTCGGCTGGGCTCAGTGGGCATTCACCTTAATGCCAAATTTACTACATGATCTTCCCTATATAGCCTCTCAGACCTTAGGTACATAATAACAAGTCATATATGTAGGCCTACTATTACACTTCTTAGTAGAACAAACTTGAAATTGAACAATTATCCACTTATGTAGCCCGTACAAACATCCTTATTATCACATAATACTGCGCATCCTCACCTACCTTGAGCAGACTGAATTAAATTCTCGTACTCGGTAACANATCCTTATTATCACATAATACTGCGCATCCTCACCTACCTTGAGCAGACTGAATTAAATTCTCGTACTCGGTAACAATTTTATCAAATTAAATTAAAAGCCTATCACGCCAAAACCCACAAAGTCGGCGTTATACCTGGAGTAAACAATATTGCCTGCAACACTTTTTACTTACATACTCGAACGTAACTTTTAAAATTAGCGCCAATCACGAGCGATGTATACCACACGTTACAAATTACGCCATGCGTTACCATGACAANATCCTTATTATCACATAATACTGCGCATCCTCACCTACCTTGAGCAGACTGAATTAAATTCTCGTACTCGGTAACATTTTTATCAAATTTAATTAAAAGCCTATCACGCCAAAACCCACAAAGTCGGCGTTATACCTGGAGTAAACAATATTGCCTGCAACACTTTTTACTTACATACTCGAACGCAACTTTTAAAATTAGCGCCAATCACGAGCGATGTATACCACACGTTACAAATCACGCCATGCGTTACCATGACAANCAACTTTTAAAATTAGCGCCAATCACGAGCGATGTATACCACACGTTACAAATCACGCCATGCGTTACCATGACAACCAATAACAAACTGCGCTTGGACCCGTGGCTTCTGTTTAAAAACTTATTTTCATTATTTAAGAAAGACTCCCAAATACGATTAAGTAAAATTACAAATAAAAATTTTGATTAAAAAATATACTTGCTATCTAAATTAAATATTAAATTAAATCATTTATGCGGAATCTGTAACATACAAAAAAGAGCAGTAAATAATTAAATAAAACGTGTGACAATCATTGAAAATAAACCTGTTTATTCCAACAAGTAAAATTNAAAAGAGCAGTAAATAATTAAATAAAACGTGTGACAATCATTGAAAATAAACCTGTTTATTCCAACAAGTAAAATTGCACTTTTTAGACGTTAAAATGTTGTATTTTGTACGCTGTTCTACCCCTCGCCCTTTCATTTTTTACGGTTAAATAAACTGTATAAACAGTTTTAAAAGACAGCTGTCAAGAACTTAGTTTTAAGAAAAAGAGAACAATTGCTGTCATATCTTAACATTATTTCACAGTATTTGACACAGTTATAAATTCGTAAAAGGTTACCAGCCGATCTGCACAAAAACCTATCTGCGTCTTCTTGGTGAATTTCATTCTAGAGCGTACGACCGCAACCTAGTTCTCTCTGCGCGTCCCTGTAGCGCTTATGCCATTAGATTTGATATTTCTTAGGAGTGGGGCACAGGTGAACAAGTTTTCTAAATGAAGCCTAATTCCCTTTTTGAGTTGCAAATGATCTACAAGGCCCATTACATCATCATTCCCTTGCCCAATTCCTGTGTTCGGAAACCGTGTGCATGTGCCACAATATGGTTCAGCATGCATAATACAGCCAGCAGGATCAGCAGCCACCCACAACTTGAAACCAAACATTGCTGTTAATAAACTATTTTCCACTGTGTCGCCCAAAATATTGTATCATAATATGTTTGATGTCAGAATTCAAATGATCAAACAGTGGACGCACCTTGTACATGAGGTCAGTACCGTCCGTCGTTGCAACATCTGCAATGAGCAGACATCGAAGAATTTCATCGAAGCGATTGCGTCGTATGGCTTCTAAAACAACATAAACTTTAACACCGGGTTGTGTCTGCCAGTACATCCGTTAGTGGGGAACGAAGTGGTAGTCAGATAGAAGCGTTATGCCTGTATTTTTTGTGAGGATTTCATTTAAGGAAACCTTTAGGTTATGTACGAATTGCTGACCTGCATAACGATTAGATTCTTCTACTAGGAGAGACACAAGATCGTGAGAGAGAAAAGATGGGAATGCTTCAACAGGACACTTTAACTGTTGATGAAAAATTATCTTCAGCTTCTGGATGAAATTCACCATATCGCTCTGGAAGTAGAGTTGAAAATAACGTACCATTAGGTGGACACTGCATTGTTTCAAGAAGACGCTTATGCTTTGGCGGTGGTACTGCCGTTGAAACCAGAGAACAAGTGTGTAGCTGGAATGAAGATATCAGACAAGAAAGCATTCAGAGCAAGCAAGCGAGGTCACATGGCAGTTTTATAATCTGATGGTCTCCTAGCAGTCAGGTGGAATGACAATAATGTAATTGCTATTATCACAAATTGCTATGAAGTTGAACCTAAAAAAAAAAGTCCTCCAGTTACTCACGCACTGAGAAAAACAAACTGCGTATGTTGAAGTTCCGGGCCCCATTGCCAAGTATAATTCTGACCAGGGTGGTGTAGAACTTCCGGATCAGTTTAATTCCACATACCGATGTGGCATCAGACCATAAAATGTTATGTTGGCCATTTTTTTTGGATGGGCTCAGTGTGCAACCAAACATTTGAAAACACGTGGAAAACCTGTGCTATCTCCAGAGGTTCATCTATATTTGCCGTTCTCGTCTGTTCTTGAAAAAAACCACACCGACCGTATAGATCATGTAATCATAAATGGTGACACAAAATATCGGCGTTGCAAGGTTTGTATGGATTAAGAGGACGAACTATGTGTGCTCGAAATGTGATGCTCCACTTTACCCAAATGAGTGCTTCAAATCTTTTCATACAGTGCAGCTGTCAAGACAAACAATCTCGAAAACCCTGTTAGAATACATATAAGTTATTATTTTAATGCTTGGTTTTAATGTATCTCAAAGTAGCATTATTGTAATATTTGGAATCATTGTTCAGTCATAATTGAAAAAAAAAAAAAATTATGTTGTATAGTGTTTAATTATAATTATTTTTATAAGAACAAAAAATTAAACATACTTTGAATTCAAATGTTACGTTTCAACCATTTTTTATTATGTTCCAGTCCAGTGGTTGCCTAGCCAAAAAAGCACGTAAGAAAGTAAAGAACCATAATTCAAATTTTTGCTTTTTCAGATGTACTTATGGTATAATTTTCTTATAAACTGCACATTTTTCTAAAGTGTGGGCTTTAATGGGTTAATACTACTGTTATCATATTTTATTTTGGCATATACACTGGAGAGCAAAAAAAAAAATGTTATAGGCGTGCGTATGCAAATAACAGAGGTATGGAACCAATCAGAGTAACGCAATGTGGTCGGNCAGAGCAAGCAAGCGAGGTCACATGGCAGTTTTATAATCTGATGGTCTCCTAGCAGTCAGGTGGAATGACAATAATTTAATTGCTATTATCACAAACTGCTATGAAGTTGAACCTAAAAAAAAAAGTCCTCCAGTTACTCACGCACTGAGAAAAACAAACTGCGTATGTTGAAGTTCCGGGCCCCATTGCCAAGTATAATTCTGACCAGGGTGGTGTAGAACTTCCGGATCAGTTTGTTTCCACATACCGATGTGGCATCAGACCATAAAATGTTATGTTGGCCATTTTTTTTGGATGGGCTCAGTGTGCAACCAAACATTTGAAAACACGTGGAAAACCTGTGCTATCTCCAGAGGTTCATCTATCTTTGCCGTTCTCGTCTTTTCTTGAAGAAATCCACACCGACCGTATAGATCATGTAATCATAAATGGTGACACAAAATATCGGCGTTGCAAGGTTTGTATGGATTAAGAGGACGAACTATGTGTGCTCGAAATGTGATGCTCCACTTTACCCAAATGAGTGCTTCAAATCTTTTCATACAGTGCAGCTGTCAAGACAAACAATCTCGAAAACCCTGTTAGAATACATATAAGTTATTATTTTAATGCTTGGTTTTAATGTATCTCAAAGTAGCATTATTGTAATATTTGGAATCATTGTTCAGTCATAATTGAAAAAAAAAAATTATGTTGTATAGAGTTTAATTATAATTATTTTTATAACAACAAAAAATGAAACATACTTTGAATTCAAATGTTACGTTTCAACCATTTTTTATTATGTTCCAGTCCAGTGGTTGCCTAGCCAAAAAAGCACGTAAGAAAGTAAAAAACCATATTTCAAATTTTTCCTTTTTCAGATGTACTTATGGTATAATTTTCTTATAAACTGCACATTTTTCTAAAGTGTGGGCTTTAATGGGTTAATACTACTGTTATCATATTTTATTTTGGCATATACACTGGAGAGCAAAAAAAAATGTTATAGGCGTGCGTATGCAAATAACAGAGGTATGGAACCAATCAGAGTAACGCAATGTGGTCGGCAGCGCCTATATAAGACAACAAGCGTCTGGCAAAGTTGCTAGATCGGTTACTGCTGCTACAATGGCAGGTTATCAAGATTTAAGTGAGTTTGAACATGGTGTTATAGTCGGCGCACGAGAGGTGGGACAAGGTATCTCCGAGATAGTGATAAACTGTGGTTTTTTGCGTACGACCATTTCACGAGTGTGCCGTGAATATCGGGAATCCAGTAAAATATCGAATCTTCGACATCGCTGCGGCCGGAAAAAGATCGTGAACGAACGGGACAAACGACGACTGACGACAATCATTAAACGTGACAGACGTGCAACCCTTTCTCATATTGGCATAGATTTAAATGCCTCCTGCATACCTTCAGACATTAGTCGAGTCCATGCCACGTCGTCTTGCGGCACCTCTGAGTGCTCGCAGGGACCCTACACGATATTAGGCAGTTAATACAATTTTTTTTTGCTCTACAGTGTATATTCTTCGATATTAGAAACCTATTGCGTAGCTGTTGGCTTACTGGCTGCGTTATAATTTTTTTGAGAGTATTTATGTTCAGTTAATTGTGAAGCACATTGATCTTTATACAAAAAGACCTCTCTTAACCTAACCTGACATAAAAGAACCTAACGTAAAATAACCTGAACTTACCAACTTTCATAATACTAATCGTTAGAGACAGGAAAAATTCGTGAGTTCAATGAACTGCAGGCTAGACTCTACAGTCTTATGTACAAACATGCCGACATTAACTTCACATTGGTTGCCTGCTGTCACAGTGGAAGGTGACGATTGGACCAGCATTCTCCAGGAAGTGTCAAATACCGCGTGGGCCAATTGCTAAAGTTTTATAAACGCAAATGTTTCGAGTTCTAGCTTGTCCCAAAATGAATCCGCGAATTCTTCAGGTCTCTGCTAATCGTTGAAAGGGTTCGGCACTGTTTTATCTGTACGTGTCTGCGGAGTGCAACCAATGAGAGAATGTTGCGTTGACCATGTCTGCATTAGAGGTGAATCATTTATAGTCGCCACCCCTTCTTCCTTACAGATTGATTAGGACATTTTCGCACGCCTATGGCACACATTACGTACTTATAATGAGGTGTACTCTGTTGCTAATTATGGCGTTAGGCGCAGGCCTCATATTGGCCCTGCTGCCGTTCATCAAGCCAGTCTTCGTCAGGCTCTCATTGGCAGACGACATTTCATCACGTTGCCGGCCAGTGATGCCCTTTTGTTCGAGTCTGCGGCTGAAGTTATAGTTCGGCCGGAGTTCAAGGTAGTAGCGGCGGTTTCCTTTCTGCGTTATTCGTAGATCCCTGGAGCATTTCGCGGATCGTTGTGGCAGCGGGCTAGACTTTACAGTCGTCTGAACACCATCGTTTGCTTAATAGTTGTTGCGATAAAGTGAGGTTTTTGTGCAGCACCGTTCAACACTCACTCACACTTCTCCTTCCTGCCTACTATTGGCTCACAGTTAAACGGGGCGTGTCTAAACATCTGCCGTCCAATCACAATGGAAGGAGAAATAAAAACCAAATATTTGAAGGCCTACCTCGCCACAGAATGAATTCGCGAAATACTAGGGGCTCTAATTATCTTGTATTCTGCGCCCACTGGTCGCCTGGTGAACTTCACACAGATGCGTACAGTTATCTCGTAAAGTACTGCTTTCTTTCAGCACACGCACTTCACGTCACAGTAAAAGAGCTCGGTGTTTGGCGACGTTTCGGCTCCTAGACTCGTATGTCTCTCGGGGAGAAATGCCATTTCCTTTCTTGGCCAGCGCCGCCGACATTTTTCTGTCTTTTACTTCCCCCCCTTCCCTTCATCCTACCAATCCAGCGTCTTTACTGAGATAACTGCTCCCGGGTAGCGGGAATATCTACGACGTCAACATTCCTTTTCGTTTTCTTCCGGCTGTTGGCGTTCAGAGACCATGTGCCGCCCATATCAGCACATTCATGCCCCAGTTCCGAGCGCTGGCAAGAAATAAAAATAATTTTGTTTTATTCAGACGTAGCTGGAAAACGGTTGCAAGCTGAGCGAGTGCGTATCTGCAATTGTACTTATGCCTACCTCTCGCTTGAACTGCGTTGCGGAGTGTTTGAAATACACGTTTTCCCAAGAAACTAGCAAAGGTGGGTACAATGTGTTGATCTACGAAAAGAACACGCACTTCAGACGAGGGCTGCTAAGTGCTTACAAGCCGTTACGCACATTAGAAACACGCCCTCAGAGCACTCAAAAAAACATAAGACAGCTCTATCGAAGCGCTGTGGCTGAAAATATACGCGTACACGCAGAACGACGAGAACACTTCACGCCGGTTCAGAGCCTCGCGCGTAGTGGCGATGGCACACTTGACGCGCGTGGCAGTCTCGCCCTTATCGCTCCCGCGCTTATTGGCCTCAATTGCGGAATAACGCTCCAGGCAGGGCGGAAATCTTAATGGTATCGGACTCCAAAAAAATTATATTTTATATTTGTAAATTATTGTTCAATTCGTACTCATTGTATATAATGAAATTTTTCTCGAGTAAAAAAATTTTACACTCTATGGTTTTTGTATAATTTGATGCCAAATACGAAATTTTCTGTTTTGTTGCAGCCATAATAAAAAATACTATCTCAGTTGTACAGATTAAAAAATTTACAAAGTTAACTAATCCCATTGACTACCGCATGACACATTTGTAATCACTAAATAACAGTTAATATATTTAAAAAAAATTAAACATGCAAAAATTATTTTATATTAAATTGTCTTTTATATATGGCACGTCCGGCAATAAGGGAGCGAGCATTGTGAAGGTGCTGGGAGAAAGCGTACACAAGCTTCGCGCTTCTTGTTTCTCCTCGGAATTTTAAGCTGTGACTTTAGGGTTTTCATACAGCAATGTGTTCAGAAAATAAACAACATTGTCGCTATAGTTTAAAGCATTGTTTTATAGAAGATTTTGCAGAAATGAGCACGTTTAAACGACAACATTTATGAGTTAGCAATCAAATTTATGAATGGGCAGCAAAATATCCACTTCAATTTTTGCGCTGAAAAAAAAACTTTTGCATTAAAATATTCCATAAATGTTTTTTATTGGGATATACACAACGGCTTACAGCGAGACCCGTACAACTTAGGAGATACCTTAACGCTTTCCGTACCAGTGTCCTACATTATGAGACATTGCACAGGAAACGTATTTATCTAGAGCTTTATTCCGCATTTGAGGCCGAGATGCGTGCGAGCGATAAGGGCGACACCACCACGCGCCTTAAGTACGCCATTGCCACTACGCACAAGGCTCTGAACTTGGGTGCAAAGTTTCCGTCGTTTTACAGTTACCTATAGGACTTTCAGCGGTTACCCTATTATTATTTTTTTTGGTGGAAAGTGTGTGGCAAGGATCGATACACGGTCGTTAAGTAGTTTTGTATGTATCTGACGCGTATATTTTGAGAGACAGCGCTTTGAAAAATACTTTCTAAGCCATCTCGGAGTGCTTTAAAGTGATGTTTCTTACGTACGCGACATCTTGAAAGTACTCAACAACCCTCGACTGAAGCGTGTGTTGTTCTCGTAGATCAGCACATTGGACGCGGGTTTAATATTTCAGCGAGGAGACGTGTATTTCAAACACTATACAAGGCAGTTCAAGTGCCAGGAACGCGGGAGCGTTAAGTCCCGACTTCACCCCTTTCGCAGAAATTCTTCGTTTTCGTGTCATCATTTCCGTTTCAGAGGTATTATTGAAAATGTTTGGTTATGAGAAATTTATAATTTACTAGATATTTAATACTTTTGTATCTCTTTTTTGCTCTGTTATTTCCTGATGGCAGAAATGTTGGATCTCATTGATAAGGATATATATATATATATATATATATATATATATATATATACACTTAACCTTATAAAACTAGCAGATAAAAAAAAATTTTATTCAGCACAAAAATATGAAACAACTCGCAAAATGTGAATTTTATATTATTGTACATTGTCAGTAATTACTATGAATCCGAAATTATAACGCGAATACGAAAAATTTCCTGCAAAATAGGTGAAATCTGGCCTTAATGATCCACGCTGAACTCAGCAATACACAGTTTCCAATAAGGCATGTCACTCACATGATGAAATACATCATTTGTTGTGAAGACTATAAAACATTGACTGGTAGAAATCTTCCTGCTAATTAAAATAAGGAAAAATCTATATATTTTTCTAGCTACACCCTAAAAAAAATGTTTGTACTTTTACAAGAAAAATCCTTGGAAATCCAGTTGCCAAGAAAATCCTTTGTAACACTACAAACGATTTCCTTGGTAAAATTTGAAAAACATATATTTGTAGTATTACAAATGATAGCCTTGTATTACAAATTACATTACTGAGAAGTGTACGTAAGATAATTTTTTCTTCTAAAGAACAAATGTGATAATGTAATAACAGAAAATAACAAAAAAAATATTTTTTCTAAATATAAAATACGAAAAAAAAAAAAAAAAAAACGCGTTACCACCACGGCGACTAGAACTTACGCCACTTGTAGTATCAGTCCACACCCTTAAACACAAGACCGAGTTAGCTTACAAACTAATAGCTTATTTTTTATTTAAATATAGGTGTGATTTCCAACAATTTATAAAGAAAGTTATTTGATTATAAAGGATATATTTATTTCATTTTAAAAATTCTGTTGTTGAGTTGAGGGATTTAGACGGCTCTTAAGGGGCCCGCCTACCCGGCGCTCGAACTGCGTTGCAGTGTGTTTGAAATCCCGGTTTTCTCACGAAACTATTGAACGTGCGTCCTATGCGCTAAACTACGAAAAGAACACATACTTCAGACTATGTCTGTCGATTACTTTTAAGACGTCACGCACATTATAAACACCATTTCAGAGCACTCCAAAATGGTCAAAAACAGCTTTTTCAAAGAGCTGTATTAAAAATTATAAGCGTTATATACACGCAAAAGTACTCTAGAGACATGCATTGAACCTTGCTACAGACTTTACACTAATAAATTTATAGGGTCACAGCTTAAAGTCCCATAGGTACACGCAGCACTACGAGAACACTGCACGCCAGTTCAGAGCCCTGCGCGTAGTGGNCGCTTAAAGTCCCATAGGTACACGCAGCACTACGAGAACACTGCACGCCAGTTCAGAGCCCTGCGCGTAGTGGCGAAGGCGCACTTGTAGCGCGTGCCAGTGTAGCCCTTACAGCTCTCGCGTTTCTCGGCCCCAAACGCGGTAAAAATCCCCAAGCAGGCGGGCCCCTTAACAACGAGTTCTTGAGAGCCGATTTAAGATATTCTGTGTAGCTAGGGAACATTAACAGTTAATGAGTAATATGGTCACGTTTTATTGAAAATGTCGTTTTATTATGATTATTTGAGTGGTTTTGATTTTTTTATGTTATTAAAACTTGCAATACATTCATTTTTCCACNCGCACTTGTAGCGCGTGCCAGTGTAGCCCTTACAGCTCTCGCGTTTCTCGGCCCCAAACGCGGTAAAAATCCCCAAACAGGCGGGCCCCTTAACAACGAGTTCTTGAGAGCCGATTTAAGATATTCTGTGTAGCTAGGGAACATTAACAGTTAATGAGTAATATGGTCACGTTTTATTGAAAATTTCGTTTTATTATGATTATTTGAGTGGTTTTGATTTTTTTATGTTATTAAAACTTGCAATACATTCATTTTTCCACNTTCGTTTTATTATGATTATTTGAGTGGTTTTGATTTTTTTATGTTATTAAAACTTGCAATACATTCATTTTTCCACGCACAACCGGCTATGTGCGGTTTTACGTTGTTGAGTGTCCGCCATTTTGCTGAAGCTTGGGGATACGGGTCAGTATTGTACAAACGTTTCTTGAGGTCTGTTATAAACACGGCCCTTGTAGTTTTACAAACAAGTAGTTTTACAAGAGAAACCATTGTACTGCTACAAGCATTAGTAAAATTACAAACAATTTCTAAGTAATAATTACAAATATTTTTACAGTGTACCATATAGAGCGATATACCATCGCCAGTACAGTTCGGAACCAAACTTTTGTTGGTTGCAACGCCTTAAATGGTATACCTGATAATTATCTGTGACTTAGAGGTTAAATTGCACTAAAGTATAGTATAAGAACTGCGGAACAGTTATTAATGGTTTCTCCGGCATTTTTTGTAATTTACGTCACTAGAAGCTCCGCACAGAGAATTGCTAGTTCCAGTGTAAATTTTTCGAAACGTACCGATGATTTCAAAACTTTCTGACTTCTTGCGACATTCATCGTTTGGCGACTTAGTTTCCCCTCGTTGTTATGCGCACTACAATCACTGAAGTTCTTACTTGCAACAGTCGAGTTTATTTTAAACTTGTAGCTACTCAATGTATGACACGAAGTGACTTAACGAGCTCCAGATAAATTCTTTTCAATGGCGTCGAATTAATTTTTCACAAGGAACGTCTTTTCTTTGCCATTTTTTATTCGTACTGTGATAAACTAATTTCCTTTGGGTAATCATTCGATTAGTGGGTTATTACCCACATTACAACTTACACGTTCCTAATGTGATAATGACGAACTGTATTATGGCTCCAAAACTTATGAGCGCTGTTTTTTCCAATATTAATGACTTAGAAGTAAACACTAAAATACAAAATTTGTAAATAATTTCTCACAAACGGCCAATTTCAAGAGAAAACCTGTGTCTGCATAACGAACAGAAAAACATTTTGCTTCCATGTTATTCCGGGAC